>CAUZXS010006206.1:75000-177500 GCA_963585895.1 Sepioteuthis lessoniana | reverse complement strand
TTTTCTTTATTTTTAATTTCAGTATAATTTAAAATATACAATGCTATCTGATAAGTTAATACCATAAGCAAATAATATGTATATATATATGTATATATATATACACGATCCTTACAATTTTGAAAATATGATCATAGAAAAATGTTTATTTTTATCAAGAAATGCAAATATAAATTTTCAGTGAAATCATTTGTTGTCAATAAAATGAAGAATAATCCTTTGACTCTTAGATCATTCGCCCTCAGATAAAGTGTATGTGAGCACACAAAATTCACTAAAGAAAATGAGTACAAAAAGCACATTCAAACTTTGTTCCAAGGCACAAATATCTTTGTTTAAAATCATATCATCATTCCATTAAAAGAAAGGCCATAAGTGATTTCTGTACTAAACCTTTTCTAATTATTATCTGAGCATGGAATATCAGGTTTATTGTGTCTAGCAAAATAGCACTCAGCATATTTGGCTTATATTATGTAATAAGAGAGCATTCAGCCGGAAATATCAAATATTAGGTGTATAGGTACAAAGGATTAGAAGCAATTAATTTTATGATGAAATATTCCTATGCTCAGACATTTTTCTTAGCCTCTTTATTTCTCTAAGATTTGTATATGTTCACTTGGAATTTAAAAAAAATGTCTAGTTTAAATTTCTTAAAACTGAAAACCTCTGGGAAAAAGGAACTACCAAAAAAGAAATTTTTGATCTTATAAAATGAATAATCTTCTAAATTTCTGTGTAAATTTTGATTGTGAGAAGCTAAATGCCTTCCTGGTGATGTAAATGGTAGTTTTGGTCTAAATTATCCTGTTTATTGTTGAACCTTCGTGCAGAACATAAAATTGATTTAACAGCTTGTCTAACTATTATTATATATATGTGATATGAATATTTGTACTTCATCTGGAATATCTTGTTGGAACACATATTTATGGAAATACCTAAAATTTATACTTATTCTTTTTTGTAAGTATAGATAATTTCTAAGATTAATGTCCTTTATTCTTACTAATAATGTAAAAAACTATTGATTAATTGATTACTCTGTTTATTGCTAATACTGGATTTTCATTTTAATACTTCTCTTTTTGACTTGGAATATATTCTTGTTGCTTTGTTCTTGCTTCCTCAGTAACATGTGGTGCAATTCTGAATTGATTAATAATTTCTCTCATCTTTTAGTAACAAATCAATACTCATTAAATATATGTTGTTTATGTTAGATTTTTAATGATATTTGTAAAGTTAGCATGTATCATCTGTAGAAGTTTAAATCTCCCTAGTAACTCAATATTTATATATTTCCTACATGATTAAGATGATAATAAAGTATACTTCAATTAAAATAATATTAAAAATTGAATATTCTCTTCTGAGGAAATGTTATGTCAATAAAATTAGGAACATATAGAAATAATATTTTAACTTTATTTTTACCTTATTATCTATATCATAATTACCTAATTTTTGTATATTACTAAAATACAACAAAAACAGCAGATTGTATTGAAATTTTTCTTAGTATGATTGTGAAACATAGAGAATTAAAAAAATTTCTTATCCTCTAGTTGGGTCTGCATTTATTCTCATCTCAATCATTGTAATTTCTCAAGTGAAATAAATAGAGTATTTTTCATTATTCATTTGTGATTAATCAAATTTTGTAAATAAGTTGGGACTCAACATTATGCTTAATCACAGTGATCTTTAAGCAGATAGTTTAAATGAATATTTGTGATGATGATGATAATAACAACAATATTATAATAATAATTATAATTATTATCGTTATGCAATAAATTTAAATTCGACCATACGAACAAATGGTATATGGACAACCCAACATCTGTCCTGGAGAATGACACACACAAACTCCTGTGGGATTTTGATGTACAAATGGATCACCTAATCTTGGCCAGACAACCAGACCTTATAATAATCAACAACAAAAAAGAGAACTTGCAAAATTGTGGACTTAGCTGTCTCAGCTGACTACAGAGTAAAATTGAAAGAAAGTGAAAAAACTGTGGAACATGAGAGTGATGTTTATACCAATGGTAATTGGTGCTCTTAGTGCAATCACCAAAAGATTAATAAAGGGACTGGAGGACTTTGAAATAAGAGGACAAGTGGATACCATCAAAACTACTGTATTATTGAGATTGGCCAGAATACTGAGAAGAGTCCTGGAGACTTGAGGAGATTTGCTGTCACTTAAGCTCCAGTGAAAGACCATCAGCTAATGCTGAAGTAAAAAAACTCTCAAGAAGAAGAAGAAGAAGAAGAAGAAGAAGAAGAAGAAGAAGAAGAAGAAGAAGAAGAAGAAGAAGAAGAAGAAGAAGAAGAAGAAGAAGAAGAAGAAGAAGAAGAAGAAGAAGAAGAAGAAGAAGAAGAAGAAGAAGAAGAAGAAGAAGAAGAAGAAGAAGAAGAAGAAGAAGAAGAAGAAGAAGAAGAAGAAGAAGAAGAAGAAGAAGAAGAAGAAGAAGAAGAAGAAGAAGAAGAAGAAGAAGAAGAAGAAGAAGAAGAAGAAGAAGAAGAAGAAGAAGAAGAAGAAGAAGAAGAAGAAGAAGAAGAAGAAGAAGAAGAAGAAGAAGAAGAAGAAGAAGAAGAAGAAGAAGAAGAAGAAGAAGAAGAAGAAGAAGAAGAAGAAGAAGAAGAAGAAGAAGAAGAAGAAGAAGAAGAAATAATTATAATAAGAATAATAATAATAAGAAGATACCAATTGTAAATGGTGCTGTTGTTACAGTCACCAAAATATTGGTACAAGGACTGGAGGACTTGGAAATAAGAGGGCAAGTGGAGACCATCCAAGTTACTGCATTATTGAGATTGGCCAAAATAGTCCTGGAGACTTGAGGATACTTGCTGTCACTCAAACTCCAGTGAGAAACCATCAGCTAACGCTGGTGTGAAAATCTCAAAAAGGAGTGATGGTGTTGTTGGTGGTGGTGGTTGTTGTTGTTGTTTTACAATTACATAAATATACCTCTAATCTGTGAGTGATAAAAACAGTGCAAGCTGTAAGATTTATAGTATTAAATTAGATATTTTGTTTTTGTTGATATGCATTTTATATCTGATTAGGATATGAATAAAATTGTCTTAGAAAAACCAAATCTTTGTTAGGTTATAATAAAATATATAATAAAATGCATAGGATACTTCATGCAACATATGATAGAAGAGTGTATATATATTTTTTATTATATCTTATATTTTTTCTGTAAAAATGCACTTATTTCAAATGATAATAACTGAATAATATCCAGTTCTCATTTACTAAACTTAGTTTAGTTAAGCATAAAGTCAAATCTATAAGATATCCAATGAGAATGAATAATGATATCCAGTTGTTTTGATATCAAGAAAAATGTTTTTAATACAAATATTTTAACAAGAATTTCAAAACAAAAGAATAATGTTATTTTTGAAGAATTAATGAAATAGCAATTATGTCATATTATTTTGATAAGAAATAATGTTATAAAATGTTAAATGTTAGATGGAATAAAAAATGAATAAAAATAACTATTTTCTTCAATTAATATCTTTTAACTTTTTGTTTTTGACCTGATATATTTGTTTGTTTTATTTTGTTTTAGTTCTTTTATCTTCTCACTTTTCTAATCTGAAAAGCATAGTTTATATAACTAAATAAATAATATAATTAATATAATAAATGTATAATTATACATACATATGTATGCAATTACATATTCTCTTTTGTAATGTCAAACGTTCTTCATTTATGGAATTGTAGTATATCAATATTTTATAAAACATATATGACAACAATCCTTGTAGAAGTTCTAAATCACTTTTATTATATTAATGTGATTTTTTATGGCTGCAAAAATTGATCTTTACTTGATTCAAAAACATATCAAATAAAATTTATTAAAAGTTATTATTTATGATAAAATCCACAAATATATTTATCTGGTATGAGATGATTTTTCTTTGTAAAAAAATTTACATATTTATTTGTACTAGGAGATTTTTAATTGATAATTTTTGTTATTATGGTAATACAACACTCGCTTGCTTCAAGTAATGCTTAACATGCATTAATGTTACTATATCAACAGCTTTTTTCATCTCTTTTTAAGGGATATTTTGATGATATAGAAAGTGTTATGCACAACACACAAATACATATACACACACAAGAAAAACTGAAATGTTCTTGGCAAAAACAAGAAAAGAATAACCAAGATCCATATGCAACCCCATATTCATCCAGCAGTTCAATACACTTAGCACATCATCTCTTGACCATGTGTGGTTGAGCCTTTTCTTGAAAATTAATCTTATGTCCATTCATCTTGGCATTTAACCCTCAGTGTTTACAGGTTGTTTAATTGGTTATTAAGTTCTTTTGGGGTTTCTAAATGTAACATTAATTCATCTATTTTCTTGGGTTTAATGTAATATTATTTGATATGTTTTTCTATCCTCTCATGTGTAGCATTTTATAAATGTAAATTTTTATTTATTTATTTATTTATTTACTGTAGTTCATAGTGCTTTTGTCTCATAAATATGAAAATATATTTTATATTATATTTTATATACTTAACCACGTAGTTTATTTACAAATGATATTTGTATTATAAACTCCTCCTGACACTTAAATATTTCTGTTTTCTTTTTATCATATTGAATTTGAAAATTTATTTTTCTTAAGTTCCTCCTAAAAAAATAACCATCTATGAACAAAGTATGATTTCAATTTTCTGTTTATCATTCTTCTGTATAAAGACAATTCTTTTTATCAATTCCATATTATAGGGAATAATTGGCTATACAAACAAGCATTATCAAAGAAGAAGCCGCATGGATAAACTTTTGGCTCTTTTTTAATATCTTTATTCATTCATTAATTTTTCTAGATGTTTAATTTCAAGATCTCTCTCTCTCTCTCTCTCTCTCTCTCTCTTATATATATATATATATATATATATATATATATATATATATATATATATATATATATATAAATTTTTCCTCCTTTTTTATAAAGTCAAACAATTCACTCTATTTTCATTTTCAAAAAAGAAAACTCAAAAATGATAAAAGTCAAAAACAAAATACAAGATGAAACAAAATATAATTTCACTGTTCTCATCTTATTTTATGTTTATTTGTCAATGATAATCATTGTCTTTGTAGTGCCTCTTCAGGCTGACATATGCCATTATAAACCCCCACCCCACCCTGCACACATATTCCCACTGTTGTGGTTGTTAGTGCTGATGCTGTTATCGGTGATAGGTTGTGCTGCTGATTCTGCCCTCCAGAAATGGCTAAGATCTTATGCTGTGACAAAGGTGCTCTTATGGCAACTGGGATTGCTACTCTCAAGATGCAGCCTCTTCAGGCCAATAACCTCCAAGAGATGCATGGATTGGTATCCTGCAGTGATGTCTGACAGTCACAGCTGGAGATTATTATGTCCTGTTTAATTAGATGTTTTTCCAATGTTGCTCAGTTATAAATGATCTGTCATCACCTTGTAGACCCTTGAGTGTCTTATTCACACTGCTGAACTGGTTGTTTCAATATGAATGATCTTCTATTTTTCCATGGGAAAACCTCTGAGGGGAACCATACCATTATTTCAGCCAAGTCCATTTTTTGCCTGCCTTTTCATTCGGAATAAATTAGGCTTTTAGTAAACTTTCATGAATACTTTGACACTAGAACCAATTCTCTCCTTTTATGGTTTTTCCAGTTGAATAACATTGCATTTCTTTTCTAGTTATTATCAGGATTTTAAAACAGGAAAATAAAACAAGAATAAGAGACATCAGGAGTAAAAAAAAGTTTTCATTATTGGTTTGATCAGAATAAAATAAACATCTTTTAAAAAGAGAATCATATATTAATAATTGTATTATTGGCATATTCATTATTACATTTTATGATAAAATATATTCAAGTTTGATTCAGTCAATAAGAGATTGATGCTTTTATTACTTCTTATCAGATTCTATTATTGTGTAATGAAAAATAATTTTTTTTAATTAAAAAAAGGTTCAACTAGTTAATGACATTTTTCAATAATGTGACATATATATTTATAGAGATGATGTCACCAGAAAATATGGGAGTGGCAAATATCATTTACTGTTTTCTCTCCTGAATGTCATTTGTATACAATTTATCAAACTTTATCTTCAAATATTTCAATTTCTTTTAACATTTTTTTCTTAATGTGAATTAATTCATCCTTGAACCTGTATTGTGTGCTCATCTGGTTTGTTTACTGTTAAAATATCCTCTAATATTTATAAAATGGAAAAGTTAAATTAATTTTAGAATCATATGAAAACTATCAAAATGCATACCAGAAATTATTTAGACAATTGAATGTCTTTGTATTTTTGATGTCAGAGGTGCATATAGTAGATATGGCTGGGATGACTAGCAAAATTCCACTAGGTCAATGAGATTGAGGTGTCTTGAGAATAGACTGATAATCTGATTAGCCTCTTCAGTTACATTACTATTTTGTATTGCTAACTATCTACTGCATTTCACATTAGTTGTAGGTGTCTGTAATTCTATGTTAGAAGTTATTAACTATATTATAAACAAATTAATAATGTCCTAATATCCAGGACCTGTAGTTTAAATTGTTATCTTGCTAACCTATCATCACAATTTTCTATGGAGACATGGATTTTTGGGTTGTTATTTAATTAACTACTCTACTTGTAAAATGGTGAATAATTTTATACAAGAGCATTACTATTCTAATTACATTATTAGCTTGTTTAGATTATTCTATTTTCTGCTGAGTTACATCAGTTGTTCAATATATATTATATATCACAAATTTTCCCTTTTTGTAAAATCTAGCTGTGCTTGTCAGAATCATAGCTTACATTAACGAGTTGATTTAAATATTTGTCCAGGCTGTTTTGAGCCTCCCCATCTATCTCTGCTTGATATTGTTAATACAACATTTTTGCTGATTCATTCTTCAATTCTGTAAAATCTAAGTTAAAAAGAAAAAAAAAACTTTGTTTCTCTTGGATAGAAAGAAAAAGAGGAAGAATACTTTCAATATTTGATTATTTTAGGATTTTTCAAGTATATATAGCTCGTGGATTTATTGATAAAATTTATCTAAAACCATAAAAGTACATCAATGAAAAATATGGTACAATTTAGCATTTTATAGAACTACAAATATTTTCCTATTATGTTGTTAGTCATGTTTTTTTAATGAAGTGACCTACAAAGTTCTGAATATATTCTAGTCATTTTTTAGTCATTTTAGAGGCTTAAATTTTGCTCAGTGAGAATAATTGAATTATAATGGAATTATGTAAATGACTCTGGTATCTCAGATGTTTTTGATGCCTCTGCATTTGTATAATTCAGTTTTGGAAATTTAGATTTTTTTAAAGATTATGCAATTCCTTCTTTTTAAATATTACTGAGAATCTAAAATTAGATATAATCAACCAGAGCATTTGGAATTTTTAATAGAAGTAGGGAAAAATAAGACTTATTGGATTGAAACTTTTGCATATTCTATTGTTCTATCCCCAAAATAAGATTTATTAATTTGTTTTTAAGAATGAAACTAAACTTTTTGTCAGAACAAGATGTCTTTCTCTCACAGTGGGTAATGTACTTGTAAAATTCTTAGTTATAAGTTACAACTTCAACCACAAAATACATTAGAATAATAGGATCTTGGTAACACTAAAAATATCACATTAGTTTTGACAAACCTATCTTTTATACAATCTAATATTTTCATTTTAAAGAAGTACTCAGATCTGTAATAGATGGTGTGTTTAACATATGAGATTCATATGTAAATATTATTGGGTTGAGATTGAGGAAATGCTTTGCTTGATATGAATTTTATAGATAAAAAAGTATTGTTATAGTATGTGAATAAAATATTATCATTGCCTTTTATTTTTCTTTGAAATTATAATTCACTACATGTGTCACAAACCAAGTAAATAATTCATTATTTTGAAAGCAGGTTCTTATGACTTCTTAAAATCAAGAATGTTATAAAAGCTAATTTAGATATTAGAAGATACTATTATAGCCATGTATTTGTGATGTAAGGAAATGTATAAGAAAACAGTTAGAGACTCATTTATCTTTAAGAGTTTTAACTATTTTGCATCATTTTTGTTCTAATTCAAAATGCTTGGATAAAAAAAAAGTTTTCAGTTTAGGAAACTATATTTAAAAAAATTGAAACGCCATTGAAAATTTATTATGTGCTGGTAATATATTACCTCTGATCCATAATAATTGTTACATTTATAGTATAAAATTTACATGTAAATGTAACAACAATCATGGGATAGAGGTAATTGTTTTTAGTGAGTGGTAATAATAATACAATTGACCATGGAAACAGGTGGTCACAATGTAATTTTAAAGTATTAAGGCTGCTAAAGAATTTTGGATTAGTTATACCTAAGTTGTGTTATTTAACTATTCCTAGTTTCATATTAAATCTTAAACAAATTTATCCTGAATTATGATTAATCTAATCTTGGCCTTTTACAATAAGCTTTCATTAGAATATATTATTATCTTATAGGAATATCTTTTTAGACTATGTATACTGACTTATAAGATGAATATATTTCAGAAAAGTATAAAAATTTCACACTACACTCACTGTTATTATATACAAGGGTTGGTTGAAAAGTTAATAGGCTGACCAAGATGCTCTAATGGAATTTGACAAAATAAGGTTTACTTTTCAATATAGCCCTTCTTGAAGTCTACAAACTTCTTCCATTGGTGTTATAGTGGTTGGATCTCATTGGTCAAAAAATCATCAACAGCAGATATGATATCATCATATGAACTTTTCAGTTCACCCACATATTATAAACAGGAAGCTCAATCTGTACAGTTAAAGAGTCAGTTGTAGTGGGCAGTTAAATGAATATCTTTGTATATATTTATTTATTTCATGAATTAACTCACTCTTGAATATTAACATGTATTGATATAAAATATTTATTTATATGTGTAGATATAAAACATTGCATATCAAACAATTCATTTGACAAAATGATTAATTTAAAATTTTGATCCCTCATGACTATTATTATTATTGTTGTTGACTAATAGAGTTTCTGTCAAAATGATGAGATAATTTTTCTTTGGATCTGCACTTCTGTCTAGGATTAGAGTATAATATGAGTGCACTTTGCTTAAGCCCAATGTATTGCCCTCCATCACTTCTGTTTGGGATTAGACCAATATGCTGGAATTTAACTGTATTCCCCTGCCTCAGTATATATATATATATATATATATATATATATATATATATATATATATATAGAATTTTAAAATAAAAAATTCATAAAAGTAAACAAAGACATAAAATAAAATATTTTATTTCTAATTATTTCAATATACTTGAATTGATGAAATTTGGACCAAAGATTAATGATATAATAATTACAAAAAACAAATGCATGTTGAAATAAGATTTATATGTTTTATATTTGTTGTATTAATATTAATCTTTGAAGCTTTTTGTAATATATTTGTAACCTGGTCTTGAGAAATTCCATGAAATAAGATAATACTTAATGTTGATATAAAAATTTCCTCTATGAAGAAACCAGATTGTGTATGTTGCATCGTTTTTTTTTTATATAAGTAGATTATGATTATCAATTGATATAATATTAAAATACTATAATTACAGGAATAAAAATCATAGTATGACTTGTAATGTTTTATACTATATATCAACTATCTTTATATATTGCAAATTGATGAAGAAAACCATGAAAAAATGTTGCAGTTGCCGATGCAAAAAACAAATACACATTCTAAAAATGTGCTTTCTAAGTAAATTTGGTATATTTGCACAAAATTATATTACAAGTCAAATGGACTAAATCAGCAGTTTCTTATTGCAGCTATAAAAAAGAAAAAGTATTTAGATAATAATGCTTAATTTTTATATGATTTATATTGTTATTATGTGGTTACATATTTGATGACTGTCTAAAATCATGTTCACTTATCTGTTGGCTTAATCCAACAAACCTCAATATAAAGAAGAAGAAAAGCCTCTCCAATAGCCTCTGTAAATCATCAGCAGGATCTTCTTTGTATTATCTGCTTACACTTGGGTCTTATAGGGTTGTGCCTGTTTGCTAAAGGTCAACAACATTGGCAGTGAACAAACCCTTCCTTTCTGCACCCTTCATTTTCCGGTGCTTTTTGTGTTTTGGTTGGACATGTCTCCCACAGATTTTCTGATCACTTCACACTCAGAGTCACTTGGATGAGCCCCATGATGTCCTCTATTTTTGCTTGATGTATCCACTTGACCTCCTGAAGGCCAAAACAATTACCATTGACTTCTCCTCAAACTTGACCATTATCTTCAAGCAGACCACTAAATAGATGTTAACATTGATTTCAGCTCTTAGACAATTCCAGAACAGACTAATAGAATTTCGTTTTAATTCTTTGTAGCAAAATACTTTTGGAATATTATTCTAAAAAAAACAGAATTTTTTAAGGACTCTTTTATTTGTTCTCTTATATTGTAAACTACCTTTTTGCTTACTCTAAATGAATTATTTAGAACATTTATTTATTGATACAAAATCAGGAAATACATATTCAATTTTATACTTTTATCATGTAGTTAATCTTATATAAAAGATTAGTTTTAAAATTTGTTCTGCAGTATAAAGCTATGTTGGTCTAACAAACCATTAATAATGACTTTTGATTACCATTCCAGAAATATGACTTTGCCAGAATTATAGAAAAATAAAAAATAGATTATGATTATGGTTACCTCTTATTCAGATGCAGAACTCTTTAATTATAATAAATTTTCCCATTGAATTCAAAATTTTATATAAAAACAGCCAATTATTTCTTGTAAAATGAAAGAAAAACAAAGGAAAATAAGAAAAAAAAAGCAAGGAAAAATACTGAATATGTTCATTGTTTTATCACCTGTCACAATTTGTTTGTAAAAGGAACATTTTCATTCAATTTAAGTGGTGATTCATAGAATTTAATAGGGCTTTTTTGCTTTATTTTTATTTGTATAACTTGTGTGAAAGCAGGTGCAAATGATTTTCAATACTTAATTTCAATATTTTGAATATACTGGCTATACATTGTATAACATTGATTATTTTCATGTAAGTCTTTATTTGCTTGTTATCAACTTCAATTAGTCTCTCTGACTATGACAACAAGAAATCTCAAACACTAAATCTTTGCAAATCATTTTGACACCTTTTATCATTCATCATATTTTCTCTCTAAACTGCACAATTCCTTTTTGGAATTTGATTTGTATTTTTACTTTTGTTAAAAGGAAAAATATACTGTTTATTTTCTATCATTTTTCAGTGTTAGAATCATTAAACAAAAATGTCCTAATATAAAAATGCATACTGATATGATTGCCGTTATTGAAAAATGATCTTTTTTAATAATGTTAGTTTAAGCTAAATGTTCCTAATGCCATACAACTAAAATAACAGAATAAATCTTTTGACCACCCAGTCAATATGTGCATATGTGTATGTGTGTGTATGCTCATATTCATATTTTGAATTTATCTAACTGGCTAAGAGAATCTTATCTTGTAGAAGATTTGCTAATATTTCCCTTTATTCTATGTTCCTAAACATATTAAATAGGATTCATGTCAAGAGATTGACTTACCCATAAGAGTTGCCTAATACCTTTTTAGACCTGCTATTGTTAAGATGAAACTGGTGCTTTTTTTTCCAAAAAACTTGTCAGTGAATAGGAGAAGGAGGAGGAGTCTCTCCTGCTGGATAGATAAATATATCCTCCTCTCCCGTTCTTCTTCAGAAGCTTTAAATGACCAGTGCACCAAATTATTCTCTGCACCAAAAATCAGCCAGTAAGCTGCAGTTGAAACCAAATTCTTGGCAAAATGATCTGCTGATCCATACTTGTCTGCAAATGAGAACTGCCAAACATCTGAGAGTCTCTCCATCATCACAAATTGTTTAGTGGTTTCCTTACTGAAAGCTAACTAGCTTAGAAAGTTTTCATATAATAACCCATGTGATGCAGATACTATTTTTTATTGGTTGATTTGAACACACTCTTCTATATCTGCTAACAGATTTCTTAAAGTTTCCTGTCTCATTGCATAGAGATATTTTTCTAGTAGAGGAAGTATACAATGAACAAGACACAGTCATTTCCTTTCTTTTGTAAATGATTATGATGGTCATAGTTGAAAGTAGAATTTCTAATTTTGATGTTATTTGATGTTGGTTTATTTCACCTGCATACAGACTAACAATATCTCACCTTTTTAAATTTGGAGTATGAGGCATTGTTAATTGTTATGTGTTTATACCTCTTGGGTCTTTACAGTAAAGTGATTATTAATGAGCATATATTTATTCAATGTTAAAAAGGAGTAAAAAAATTATCTCCATTTACTTATGTTGATGTATATATATATATATATATATATATATATATATATATATATATATATATATATATTCTAAGCTTAAGTATAGTGTACAAGACTACATGTGTTAGGACATCAATCAGCAAAGATTGAACTTGCTTTCTAGCAATAATCATATACTTGGGTTACTTTCTAACCATTGTCCTATTGTAGCACACACAGAGACACACACACACTTATTTTAATCTACATATGATATGATTAATCTGTAGAGAACAATTATATAAAATTTCATAAAAACTTTATAATGACTCTGTGTATATATATATTTCATTTTTATAAATAATAAGAGCTTAAATGTGGTCATGATTATCATTGAAAAAAAAAGTTATGAAATGAATATGAAATTTACTTGCAATTTCAAGACTGTTTGCTTTTTATTAAAGTTTCCAAATTACCATGCTTTGCTATATATATTCTAATTTGCTTTGGTATATATTCTGATTCTAATTTTGATGTAGAAATTTTAAAGTTTATAATATTTGTATATATGATAAATAGATCTATATAAATGTTTTTATGGTTTACATATAGTAATATTTATATTTGTAGTAATACTCTATATTCAAACCACTGTAACTATCAAGCTGATTCATTGTATTCAATACTTAAAAACAGTTGATATTTTTGTAAGCAAAATTCTTGGAAGAAATTGTGCAGAATGATCAAATTAGCAGCAAAATTAGTTTTAAGAGCTTAATATATTTTGTAAGAACAGATATGAATAAAGGATAAAAAACAAGAAGTTTTTCTGTCACTAAGATTGTAGCTATTTCTCATAGTATGATTGTATTGTTTATGCAGTAAGTTGTTCAAAAGAAGGGATTAGCTTGACTTGTTATAAGCTGATACAATGTCTTTGGTGAGCAACAAACTGTCTTTAGGAATTTGTGAGCATTAGTGTATTATTAGGTGGGGGAGCTCAATGTAAATCCATGATTGCAGCAGGGTTAAGATGTTTATGATAAGAGCATAAATGAGAATGTTGTGGATTATGTTACTTAAGACAATTTCTATGAGGTGACCCTCGTCCTTTTGCTAATTTTGTCATTAGTCTGCTTTTCTTCTTTATTTTGAGTATCAGTCACAGTCGATCAATTGAAAGAAAGATACAAAACTATAATCAGACATATTGCCTTGCTTGTATATATCATGGTGTATTATAATGCCAAAGAGTATTTGTGTGTCTTATGAAAATAACCACAAAAGTTATCTTATACTACCAAGTTTTCATATATAACAAAATGACCCATGAACTCATTATGTTCCTGTTGTAATTGCTGCCCATGATGATATTAATGCTTCTATTTAGGATGGAGTGAAAGATTTTTATTAGCATCTTATAGTAATGATCAAAAAAATAATGTTCGCCATGACTGCAAATCCTAAAAATTAACATTCAAATATAAATTGCAATGGAAAATGCTTTATTCTCTAAGTTAAAACATTTTAAGTACATTGATTTAATAAAAACTTAGCTATAATGTGACTTTTTTGTGGTTTATGGTAATTCATACATACACACACTCATATATGGATGCAAAATGATAATTTTAGTAATATATAGAGATTAATCATTTAATATTTTACTGCAACATAATACAACATTCAACAATTATGCATATTTGTCCATACACACATATTTTCTGTAATATGATTTTTGTCTAATATGATAAATGAAATTTCAGTAAATGAACTTGAAATTAAAATCCATGACTGGTACAATGTTTAATTTTCTTTGAATAAGAGAAGTTGAATAAACCTCTAACATTTATAGTCTTTTGATTTATGAATCAGTAAAAAAATATTATACTGTTGCAACTACTGCTAGTAACATTAATAATAAGAATTTCACCAACAATTTATAATTATTTTGGCAAGAAAGTTACTAAGTTCATTTACAAACTTTAAGACGAACAGGAGTGAAGATAATTTTCTGATTGTGAAATTACTTTTAAAAAGTATAAAAAATGAATCTGTTGATGTACATAAGTACACCCCTAACAATTATTTATAAATTATTATTATAAATAAATATTTATATTTTCTTCTAAACTAAAGTTCCTTGGATTTTATTATTCCTCGTGGAATATCATACAATCAAAACAGATATTATTAGGTATGATTTATTACCAAACTTTACAGGATTAAAAGTGTAACCAAAAATAGAATTGCAATACATTTGTAATCAAGCATAGAATTGTATAAATATATAAGGAGTGTACTTATTTTGGACTACAACATATTCATATTTTTGTTGTTGTAAAGTTTAGTAACAAATGACATCTAATTCTAATAATATCTATTTTGATTATATAATGTTCCACTTGAAGTAATAAAATCATGTTATCTTTCGTTTAGAAAAAAATTAACTTTTTATTTTTTAAAAAATTTCAGGTTGCACAATTTTTTTTATAAAACTTAATTTTCTTCTGAACCAAAGATACCAAGATTTTATTTCTAGTGGAAAATCAAAATGCATATTATTAGGTATTATCTATCACCAAAATCTATGAATAAACTGAAACTTTGTAACCAAAAATGAAATTTATATATATATATATATATATATATATATATATATATATATATATGTGTGTGTGTGTGTGTGTGTGTGTGTGTGTGTGTGTGTGTGTGTGTGTGTGTGTATATATATATATATATATATATATATAAGTGTGTGTATATATATATATATATTGACTTTTGGATACTTTATATTCATATTTTCATTTACAGTTTTAATTCTCTAGAGTTTGGTTATAACTAATACCTAATAATATCTGTTTTTATTGTATAATGTTAAAGTAAAAGTAATAAAATCCTGGTATCCTTATTTATTTAATTAAGGGTATATTCATTTTTGTTGATTCTCTAGTTTGTGAATAATTTATAGGAGACAATATTGAAAATTCCAGATTTCCTTGATAAAATATTTGATTAATAAACAAGTAATATGTACTGTATAAAATGTTTAAAAATCATATTTGTTTATATATTTTCAAAATTTAAAAGTAAAAGTTATTCAAATATATGAATATCATTCAGGTCAATTCATTTGATGATGTTTAAATTATGCAAATAGATGTAAAAGATATATTTGCTATTGTTTTCTTATATATTTTTTTAATGTATTTTTATAACTTTATGTATAGAATTCAGCATATCACCATCTATTTCAAGTTAATGGGTAATTGTGCATTATTATAGAATATAAGAATATTATTGGTTATAATGATTAATTTATAATTATATATATTTAAAAATGGTATTTTTGTAATAGTCGGAATCTTTCAAAGATATCTTGTATTTAGCACACAAATACACAATCTTTATAAATATGTGTATATGCTCATTTGTGTGTATGTGTTCTGATTATTAATGTTCTCCAAAAACAAAACTGATTTTTTATATCCAACTTGATAGATTTTAATTTGTTTTTAAAACTTTCTTAAAACCTCTCTTTTTATACTTAACTTTTAGTTTATGAATTCCATTTCTTATCCTTAATTTTAATTTGTTTGATTCAATGGGAGTAAATGTACAAATCTTGGGTTGATATTCATCCATAAATTTTTCATACAAAGTAAATTAATCTTATTTTGAACAAGATAAGTCTTCATTTAATTAATTTTTAGAAATTTTGATTTTTTAATTAAAGATAATGTCATTTTTTAATCTGAACTGTTTTAATTCAGCATTTGGCCCTTTTGTTATTTCCTTGAAGAATTGAAATTTTGAAAATATTTTAAAATAATCTTATTTAGAGAAGAGTATAAAACATCAATTTATTATCAAATTGTTGTGTATTTTCATCATATCTATTAAATATTTCATTACTATATAGTGATTTATGTGTCTCATAAATGTTATTTCTAATATAAGGTGAAATTCAAATATAGCCTTGTAGATTTGATAGGTCCTAAATATATTTATAAAACATCTTTAATAACAATTACTTTGCCTTATATTAGTTTGATATAAATATGATTCAATTAACAAAATGCATTAGGTTTTCTTATAATGAAAGTAGCTTGTAAATGAATCAATAAAGTAAGGGAACAAGATTTTCTTAATTTAGATTGAATTTTTATTGAAGTCTAAAAAGCTAGTTATTAAAGCTTAGCAGTTTCTCAAAGATCCTTACATTTGGTTTAACTTATTTAAACTAATGAAAAATTACTTGTAAACATGAAATTGATACAATTACTGTGTTTTAAAAAGTGAGAAAACTTTTTTTGAATAAGTAATATACAAAAAATGTACATGTATTTGTGTGTGTATGAAAATTAGGTATGATTTTAGGTCAAAATAGAAGGCAACATAAGATAAAAGCAAAATGGTAACAGAAGGTGTTGTCTCTAGAGACAGATGAAGTGGCCTTAGCCATAATATGGCCCATGTCACTAAAATGACACTAGCAAAAAAAGATGTCCATTGTCCAAGCTGTGAAACAGCTCCCTTTGGAATTGCTCTAAAATAGAACTGGCTGCTTGAAAATAGAGCATAAAAGAGCCCATAACAACCACAACACATGTGATTATCATTCAAATGTATTTCTGATTGAATAGAAATTATAACTTATTTTGAATGTGGCATCTTTTATTAATTTTTTTTCTAATTTTTAGATGAATCACTGTCAGACATCATCATCATTACTACAACTACTACTACTACTACTACTACTACTTAATTTTCAGTAGTTTTGTTTTTGGTTTCTTATAATCCTTCACAATTTCTATAGTCAATACTAAGGTAGTGATTGTATGGATTCTATCTTTTTTGCTGCCTCTTTTGGGTGATATTTTTCAGTTATATTGATTGTACTCTTCTAAGAAGATGAGCAGCTCTGCAAATTGCAATTTTTTTGCATTTCATATAGTTTGGTACTGCCAGGTATCTTGTTAATCTGTTTATCTGTTTCTTTTTTTATTATACCCAGTGCTCCCATTATTACTGGTATAGTTGTAGTTTTAAGATGCCACATTTCCTCTATTTCTATTTACTCATTTTATTATATTCTTTGACTGATACTTGTTGGCACTAACTTATTGATCAGAGGGTATGTTTTTCTTTTATAGCCTTTAACCACTATATGTTGTTGTTATTATTATTATTATTATTATTATTTATATTTTTTTTTTTTACTAGTATTTTCTTTCTTTTTTAGCTGCTTTTTTATTGAAACTAAAAATTTAAGATGCAAAATTTATAACCCAAGTGAATTGTGATAAAAAGCAACCTAAAAATAACGTGAAATAAAATACCAATCAAAATGAATAGTTTTTTATTGTATATGAGATATTATTCTTACATAATTTTCTACATTTGACATTATAGTCAGGTATCTTATTTTAAGTTCATATAAATATGTTATTCATATGAAGACAATTCTTATTGACATTTTTCTTTTTTTTTTGCTCCACTTATGATCAACCCTTAAACCTATTTGTTGACATTTGTTTTTTTCACTTGTTATAAAATTCTAAATATTTAAAAAACTGAACCATACCTTCCATATTCTACCATTTAATCTGTAATTAAATTTTAACTTAGTAAATTATTTATTTCTCATCTACAATTTGTTTCATGCATTTAATCACAAAATGTAAATATTTCTCTATGTGTGTATACAAGTTGTAATAAACAATACTACGAGGTGCATACGGTAGGTTTCCAGACTTTTTTTTGTATGGGCACTTTTATTGATAGTACACATATGAAACTCTAGTCCCCTTCAAAGTAATCTCCTCCGGCTGAAATGCACTTGTTGTACCATTCCAACAACTTCTGGAAGGCCCCATGGAAGTTCTCTTGTGTGAGCGTGTCAATGACCTTCATCACAGCCTCTTTCATCTCCTCAATTGTCTCATAATGACAGCTTTTGAGCTTAAGGAATAAGCAAAAGTCACAGGGAGCAAGGTCTGGACTATAGGGAGGGTGAGGAACTGTCTTGATGCCCATCTTGGTCAAATAGTCTGTGACAAGGATGGAATTGTGGAATGGTGCATTGTCCTGGTGGAAATGCCACTGACCTGATTTGAAGAGTGCTGGCCTCTTCCGATGGAATCTCTTCCTGAACTCCCTTAAAACCTCAACATAGTAACCCTAACCCTAACCCTAATCCTTTGGCCAATCAGCTCTGGTGTATTGACTTCCTTACTCCTCCCACACTGCTCATCATCCCTCACAGACTGCCTGCCTTCCTTGAATCTCTTATGCCACTCAAAAACTGGTGCTTGATTCATGCAAGATGGTTGAAAAGCAGTCTGAAGCATTCTATACGTTTCTGTGGCATTTTTTCCAAGTTTAAAACAGAATTTTATTGCATATTGTTCTTCTAAAGTGTCAGATTGGATTTTTGAAATTCACCAGCTGTGATAATCAGGCTTTAGTAGGGTGTATTCCAATTGCTGCTGTAGCAGTTCATTTGAATGTGAAATCATAAATGTTGGTCAGTCATCTCATAAGATGTATAGCAATAACATAGTGAATTTTCAAGAGTCTACGACAATTTTAAATACCCATACAAAAAAAGTCTGGAAACTTATTGTATGCACTTCATACATTAATATTACATCTATAAGTCAACAAATTTTATTGCAAAAATTAGAAGTAGAGTTCAAATTAAAAATAAAGTTTAAATTATAATTTGAAATGTAAAAACCAATAGAAAATAAGTAAAAATACTTTTTTATTCATCATTTGAATTGATAGATTTCATGTGAAAACAATATCTGATAATGAACATTTATTTATTGTTATATAAGTTGTTATTTCACATATTTTTCATACATTTATATAACTTGGAATTTAAAAAAAATCATTGTCAAATAAACATTTATATGTTAGTGTTATGTTATGAAAACTTTCTGGATTGATGGGGAAAATGAACACACTTTATATTTTTATAATATACTATATCACATATTTGTATAATTATTATATAGTAGAGAAATTAAATTAACAAGTTAAGTCTATTTTCTCATGAAAATTTTAAAGAAATCATTGAAATATTCAATCTTGTGAATCTATTGTTCTTTTGTTTCACTGGCCACCATGAGTCAGTTGCTTAATCATACAATAGTAAAGAAAAAACCAAAAGGTATCTGATTACCTTTTGTCCATTCTGTTCTCATTATACCATTAAGTGTAACTTTGTGTGTTAGCTGCTTTTACAGAAAATCTTTATCCATTATTTTTGCTACTCTTTAAAAATTAGAATATACAAATTTCAAATGATATAATCTTTTCTATGTTAGGTCAATCTTGTATTGAAGTGAAAGACCTACACCAAATCTATATTTGTCTCTCGACAAATAATTATAAAACTTTAGTTCTTAACCATAGACAGAATTATGCCTTCAGTTACTGTTATAAATTCACATTGTGTATTATAGAAACTTTGCACATTAACATGTTTTAAGTCTTTTAGAATAAGTTGTAAGAAATTAAATAATTAAGATGATGATATTCATTTCATTGTTTTTGATGCTTAATCATCCCATGTAAATTGTACAATTTTTGTTTAGTTTGTATAATAATATTAAGACAGATCTGTGCTGTATTTGACATAGAAACTCAAGTGTAATTAGATGTAACTAAAAAACATGCAATAATCTTTTTGTAGATGTCTATTATTTAAATTCCTTAAATTTGTTTATCTTAATGTAAAATATTTATTCAGATATATATTTTTCTCTTTTATTTTTTGCTATCTAACATAGTTTTGAATTTTACTGTCATGCTTGTTTTCATACTGTGAAGCTGAACATTGTTATTAACTACATTACACTCTAACTTCATCCTTTGCTCATATCTCTTCAAATCAATATATTAATTAATTCATTTCTGTTAAACTTTTCTTTCATACTTTTATGGATTTAGTTAACCTTTTAAATGAACTCATTGATCTTTGGGAGCTATTACTTTTTTTGTAATCTTTTTCTTTTTGAAGTTTGTGATTTTCTACTGGGCTGTTAGTGTTAGTATTTTATTTCACAAATATTCACTAAAAGGACACCTTTTCTATCCATTAAACTCCATGTCAAGTCACATCCTATTTATTAAATTTATATTATAATTGTAATTAATAAATAAGGGGAATTACTCTATAATTAAGATTTAATCGTTATCTCCCTTTAGAAATTATAATAATTAGGGTGAGCAAGAATACAGATCTCTATACATTTAACTTGTAGATAGGATTGGAAATTACTTCATTCTCTAGGTATTTAGATACTATTGTTCTAACAAGAATCTTTCTACTTTGAACCATTTTTGTGTTACTGTGACATCCAAACAAAAATCAGATCATTATGATTGACATTATTATCCTGTTCTGTATAATGCATTCAAAATCAAAACCTTTTTTAAAACTTTTATAATTAATGAATATTGCAAACATGCATTTTTAAAAAACTCAACTCATTTAATTTGTTCACAATATTTTTCATTTCAATATTATTAGAACTAGAATATTTAAACTTGGTTGAAATTTTTAAGTGTGTATTTGATTCAGGTCTCATTTATTTATTTATTATTTTTTTCCAGTGTGAAGCCACCTGTAAAAGATCCACCAAAAAGCAATCCCAGTAAGCGACATCGAGAACGATTGAATGCTGAGCTTGATCACTTGGCAAGTTTATTGCCATTTGAACAAAGTGTGATCTCAAAGCTTGACAAACTTTCCATTCTACGTTTAGCAGTGAGCTATCTTCGTATCAAGAGCTACTTTCAAGGTAAGATGGCTGACTATTCCTTTTTTTGGCTGTTTCTTTTATATTCTTCTTGGTCTTTTTGGTGGATACGTTTGATGTAAACATACTTTTGATGTAATGATAGATTCTGATTAAATGTTTGTTGCATGTTTTAAATATCTCATTTTACCTTTTTCAACACATACTAGAAGGAAAAAGGAAGAAAGAAAACAATAGCATTTCATTTAAAAGTTACTTTTGGTCTGCTGTTATTTGAGAATTGATTTTTGCTACTGAAAAATAGAAAAAGATGGAAGTAAAAATATAATGAGGCTTTCAAGCTAGTAACTTTATTTTTTTCAAAGTTTATTTCTATTTTTATTTTTTTCCTAAAATAAAGTAATTGAGAATAAAGAAACCTTTCTAAAATTGCCATTTTAAAGTAATGGTTTTGCTTTTTAGGGGAATCATCATTTCTCTTGCTTAGATGATATATATTTTGCCAAACTCATTTTCTCATCACCTGTTTTATACTAACTCTATGTTTATGGTGGTTTCAGCATGAATTGATGATGATGATGATGATGATGATGATGATGATGTTCTGGGGTGACAAAAAAAGTTTCAAACACTTCCTAAAACCACCAAAGAGCAAAGACTACAGTTCTATACATTGAATAGTTTCAATGAATTTGGATTTTGCTTTGTTTTAATTTAATGTTTATTTCAGTTAATTGTTTTAATCATTCTCTCTATTGTTAAATAATCATGGTGATTATAGTTAGGTGCTCCAAAACTTTTTGATGCCAATGTATATACAGATTATTAGCTTTGTAATTTTGATTTAATTTTTTTAAAAATTATAAAGATACATAATATTGAAAACATTATTGCATTAAAATGTTATAGAAAGTGCTCTTTCAAGAGTTATACAATAATAGTTCTTTACAGTAAACTATAAAGTACCATTACTGTTTTGGGGAGA
Source organism: Sepioteuthis lessoniana (assembly GCA_963585895.1). Classification (NCBI taxonomy): domain Eukaryota; kingdom Metazoa; phylum Mollusca; class Cephalopoda; order Myopsida; family Loliginidae; genus Sepioteuthis; species Sepioteuthis lessoniana. The sequence continues at coordinate 155,302 of CAUZXS010006206.1, read as the reverse complement.
GATAGTAGAATGTTTTGTGTTGCCTTCTCTATAAATCTAAACTCAGAGTTATTCTTGTATTTGAATATGAGCCCACTACCATAGCTATTTTGTCTGTAGTTACAGGAAAAGCAGACTTGTGCTCTTCCCAAGGGAATTAGTGCTAAGTGAATGCAACAGTCTCAGCCAGAATTGAACCCTGCTTGCTTATTCCATTTTATGTGCTAATAAGTATTATGCTACCTGCATTCTCATTATCGAATTATTTATTTGAATTCAAAATGTATTCTGTTTATTCATCAGTTAATCATTTATTTTTTCTGAAGTTTATATTTTCTTCTTGATGTCTTTTGGTTAATAATAAATTCTTATGTTCTTTCCCTGATTTCTTCTCATTCTAATTAAATTTTTGTTGTTGCTGTGGAGAGTTTATTCTATTGAAATTTAACATATAGCCAAATATTATTTGTATTTATAGTATATTGTGGTATATGTAAACTGATTGCAATTTTAGACCAATGTTTGAATTGAAATAACTTGAAAATATAAAAAGCATCTGTTTTATCTTTAACATAAGTTAAAAATCAACTTTGCTCTTATATTTTCTTTTATATTTATATATTAAAAGCCTATAAAGATAGAGAAATGCTTTTATTGATTAGTTGCTATTGCCAAAAGTATTTAAAAACTCTTCTCTCAATAGAAAAAATAACAACAGAAAATTTCTAACTTGAAAGAGTAATCAATTAATCCTGAGTTGTGTAAGAGTCTTCTTTCTTTATTTCTTATTAAATCAACTGTTTCAGTCTGTTGGATAGAGAGCAACATAAATAGATTTAGTGATGTTACTGAAAACTACTTCTGACTAAATAGTCAGTATTGCAAATTAATGAATACATATGACAGACTCTTGGGAAATTTTATTGGACCCTAAGGAGTGAATGATTACATTGGCTGACCTAGGTAGCAGTAAACAGCTTTTATTAACCAGAATGCATGTCAATACAGATGTTTGAATTCAGACAGTGTGTCTAAATAGAAGAGCATTGAGTCTTGGGACCATGTTAAGTTGGCTTGGATCGGATTAAATGACCAACTAATGAAGATGTTAAGTGAATTAGAAGAAAGAGCAGCACATCTGACAGCTTTTAAAGAAGACAGTGATCAAAACAAAAACCAATTGAAACTTTATCCAGGCTGCCCTTGCTGGCACATGCAACAACAGTGAGCTGGTGGTGCCTTGTATAGATCAAATGGAAATCTAACAAATGAAGAATGAATGTAGCATTGATAGGCTTCATTACATTCACTTTCTATTTGTTAGTCTTTTCAAAACTCATACATCACAGACATTTAATATATAGAATTGAATTAAGGCTGACCAATAAGGAAGGAAACAGGCATTAGCTTGTTTGTATAAGACAAATAAAAATTTATGAATTTCTTTATATTTAGATTATCATTATTATCTTTTTTAATCATTGAAGTTTTCTTTGCTTTTTCTATACTTAAAGAAAGGTACTGGTTATATTATGTTTAAAATTTAGAAAAGTAAATTACATATACATATTTGACTGCTATAATTTTTTCCATGGTTTTTAAAAACATTTAATATTTTTCTTACATTTTGTGCTATTATATTTTTTTTACTTAATGTCTTAGATAATCTGAACAGTAATCATTTGTAGATATATGTGCTATGTTAACATAATCTTTGGTAGTTTTTCAGTTTAGGTCATTGGATGTTGCTGAGCTTTTTGACTTTGGGAAAAGATCATTAGAAAATAGATATGAATGAATGGAAAATTATGAATTTAATTTTTTTGATTATTTTCTGCTGTGACAATGCTAAATAGATAAATAATGATAATAATAAGTATTAAATAAATACTTGATGTATTTAATGTTAGACCAATTGTCTTAAATAGTGTTCTCCTTATCTCTTGCATTTATATTTTCTGTCCATTTGTAACTCACAATGATCAAAACCCAAAAACTGCCCTTTTAAAAGTGTGCTTGAAGCATTGCATAAATTATTTTATTTTATAGTATTGAATTAATTAAGAGAGTTATTGCACTGCAAAATAATAATTATTTGGGTCTAATTAATTTCAAAGTAAAACTTCGTCAGAGACTTTTTTTATAAATGAACACGATGATGGAGGTTCATTTATAAAAAAAGTCTCTGACGATTAAATTTTACTTTGAAATTAATTAAACTCAAATAATTATTATTTTGCATTACAATAGCCCTCTAAATTAATTCAAGACTATAAAATAAAATACTTTTCTTATATTTGTTGATATCTTTAAAAAACTATTAATAAAAAACTTTTGAAGTTGATAAATCTTATTTTCATGTTAAATCAGTAAGTGATTAAGTAAAATAGATATTTTTTTTGATAAAACCCAAACTTGAAGACAATCTCACATTGTGGAGCACCAAGAGGTAACAAAACATTTGACAATTTGTTACACCAGTGTGCTAACCACAAAGCAACAAACAGGTTATTCGAACTGATGAATTAAGATTTATTACTAAGTACTAATAATTTAAATCAATTTCAAACTAGTGTTATTGTTTTCAATAAACCATTTAAAAAATTTAATTTCTATAAAACAAAATTATAAAAATGAAAGTCTATACAGGATGCAAGAATTTAGGATGTAGGAATAAATATGATTTTTAAATAGTTCTTATTTAATTCAAAGTAATAAATGAATTGTTCCTCTTTTTAAAAAAGGAGGTTTATATCCCACTTTTCTATATTGAATATACGAAAGTCTTGATCTGTCTGTTCTTTTATCCGGTCCTTTATAGTTAGATTAATTTTACTTATTTGTTTCCATTTTTGTTCTTTCCTTCTCATATTTTTCTTCTTTTTGTTTCTTCTTTTTCCCCTCTCTGTAGAGTCTGTTCATTCAACTGAAGATAGTTAAATTTTCCTTTCAGAACATATTCTATATGAAAGCAGAGTGCAGTCTTGTGACATACAACACTGCCTTGATTGGTATTACAGTCTTTTCAGACCATTTCCAGAATCATTTCCCTGTTCATTTGTCTGCTTGAATCAGTTGTTAATTGGCAGTGAAAGTCTCTGCAGGTCTACATTTCATCAACAGGTTTTCTCTTTAGGCAGCCTTCTCTCTGTGGCCAGTGGGAGATCTCTTCCCTGCTTCTACTCTCTCTTTTCTATCACAGCAAGAATTTGTGTTCACTGAACAGTCGCCATATGAAGAGTCAAGAAGACACAGCGACATAGACAATTTCTCAAATAAAAGAAGAAGGAAAAAAATTCATTGTGCTTCTTGCTCTATAGAGGGTGACTGCGTCCGTGTGTTGAGCTACAACAGCAGGAATTATGTTGGCAATATGCTTCAGGCTTGACACAGCTCTTAGTTCATTTGAATTGGAGAAAGAGGAATTTATTCTGTCTGTTTCCTGTATATAGTTGACTTAATTTCATCATTGACTGACTGAACAGCTCATATATCCTGTATATGATTCTATTGCATTAACTGTTAGGAGGATATCTTAGAGTGAAGCTTTAAAATTTCATACACACACATTAACAAGATAACAAAAAAAAAAGTCAAAATTTATAATTTACAAATTGTGCAGTGAACAATCTTACACTTAATAGCATAGTCTATCTCTTGGCTAAAAAAGGCTGTCATGACAGTTGATATATCCTGTTATAAATTATGGCTGTTGTGACAATAAAATAAATTAGAAAACCTATTTATTATATCTCCTTTCATATCTTATAGATATATATTTCTATTATGAAAAAAAAGTTGCTCTGTTGCCATTATTGTGAAGTAAGAGAAATATGACTGCATCATAATGAAGTTTTTATAATATTGATTATGTCATTTTAAAATTTTGCATATCTATGCAATTCATATAACCCTCAATATTTTATATCAGTTTTAGATTTTTATATGTGAATTACATGCTCTTTATATATAAATTATACAAAGAGTCTAATGCAGTCTTACTGTAATAGCAGATGAGAAACTACTTATATATAAAATACAATATATATATATATATATATATATATATATATATATATATATGATAAAAATAAGTGGAAAAGTGGAGAAATCAAAACACTTACAATGGGTTTAGTAGTAATATTTCGTTTTTTATTCACAGAAGAATAAAGAATGAAATATTACCACTAAACCTATTGTAAGTGTTTTGACTTCTCCACTTTTCCACTTATTTTATCATCTCATCAGATTCATTGAAATCTATCATTTCTCCATATGTGTGTGTGGGTATATATATATATATATATATAATATATATATATATATATATATATATATATATATATATATATATATATATATATATAAAATATAAAAAGCAAGATATTCAGAAGATGTATTCTTTATGTGAAATTTCTCAACGTTTCAGTCTGTGATCCTCTTCAAGGTGGTATATTTGTTGTTTAATGTTTCATCTGAAAAAATGATTTTCAAATGAAAAACAAAGAAATGAAAAAAAATTTGTTGGATTTATTCCATCTTTAACACACACACACACAATATATAGGTCGCATAAGCTAGTATTACTACATGAAAATGAGAAATTTATTGTTATGGTAACATGAAGCATTATTTGGGTAAAAATATAGATAAAGAAAGCATGGAAAAAGAAAGCAGAGAATAAGTTTAAAGAAAGAGAATTAAAAGAATACAAAGTTACACAAAAAAAGTAAAAGACAAAATCATTGAAAAAGAGAGAGAGAGAGAGAGAGAGAGAGAGAGAGAAGAGAGAGAGAGAGAGAGAGAGAGAGTAGGGTATCAGTCAATATGTAAATAATCTGCTCATTTATGACCAGCACTTTGTTAGTTATAATATATCTTTAGATCACTACTCAGCTATATTAAAAAGAAATTATCTAATAATTTAAAAAACAAATGGTTTTGAAAAAATTAAGTTTGCAATTTGATATGATGATTTTATTTGCCATGAATGCTGAATTTATACTGTTTAAAATTCATTTTTACCACAAGAATAATATTAAGAATAAATTTTTCTACACTGCATCATGGTATTTTTTTCTGTCTTCAGGTTTTATACAATTGTTCATATAAAAATCCAAAGAACTAAAACTATATAATTCAAACTTTGAAAAGTTGCTTTGTTTCTTTTAGAGTTATTATCAACTAGATTTTACAATTACACAGTTTTATATTCCAAAATCAGCAGTTCACTTTCAGTGAAAGAATACAATTCAGTATTCATGTAATAAATAAATATGTCTAAGATATTTAGAAAAAATAATGCTAGTATAAAAATGATGAGAGAAAGTGAAAAAAACAAAAATTATCTTAACAAACAGTATTCTGTTAAAATAATCTGCAGAAAGAGGACAAGAGAATAGATTGAAGATTGCTTTCATAATAATTATAAAGTCATCCAATTTGTTTTTTAATATTGTGCATTATCTTATAATGCAGTTGTTAGTGCAAAATCTTGTAAATGAGTGAATGTGAAATTGATTCACTTTGAATACCTTAATTCATTGCCTTATAAAGGATGCCATAGAAATTCTTACCACATTTTAAACTGTCATCTGTATTGAGAAAGTGAACTTAGGCAAGTGGCAATGGTACAATTAGTTACAATCATGGCTTGGACTGGTGCACACCATGCATTTGCGGTTGAAACATTTTTAAGACAGGTGAATTTGTATATACAATTTGCTATACAAAGAGCTTTTTGTGCTAATTTTCTTTTATGTTTGAATGATGTTCCTGATAGAAGTTTCAATTCATAGGAGTACTGATCAATTCATAGGAGTACTGATTTTCTATCCAGAACAGCATCATTCTGATGTAACATGAAATGAGCTCAAAAAGCTCTCTGTGTAGCAATTGTAGGTTCCCTGGTCTTAAAAGAATATTTAAACAGCAAATGCATGGTGTGTAGTCCATGTCATGATTGTAACTGTGGAAAAAAAAATAGTAAGACATTAGCTTGATGGAGCTATCATTACCACTTGCCTAAGTTCGTTTGCACAACACAAGTGACAGTTTGAAATGTGGGAGGTATTACTGCTGCATCCTGTATAATATATAACGTGGTTGTGCCTATTGTGTATGTGTAAACTTATCACAAAGAAAGGAGGGAATTAAATAGAAGAAGGAAGAAAAGAAAGAGATTGAAGACTGTTGTTTCTAGAACATTAGCTATTGACATGCATAAATCTCATTTTCTTTCTAATACTAGAACCTTTTCCAAACTGATAAATTTCCTATAATAATTTTGTTCGCCTATAAATTTCATACCCTTAGTGGAACAAATATTATGGGACAAAGGTGAATATAGTTTCTTTGCCAATAACAAGTCTATATATAAAATATCTAAACTTAGTAATATAAAAGTAATGAAACATATAACATATATTAATCTTATTCATAAAAATATTTTATTTTATTGATTCTGAATTCCTTATGACAGAAATTATATATTTAATCATGAGACTTACACTAAGACTTGATATTAAAGCAGATCCTTCACCCCAGATAATAAACGTGACTGATTATTAAGATCTTACAAAGGTAATTACAAAAGACTAACCTCTTAGGCATACTGAAATTTTACTGCCTCTGGAAGATTATCTATTTATGCTATATATTAAGGTCATACACTCAAATTGAAGATGGTATTTGTTTGAAATAGAACTGATAATCCCTACCTTCTGTACATCTTCTTAGATGTTAGTTTGTCTTTATAATGTTGAGACTATACTTTGAAGGATGTGCATTCTCTTAATAGGATTGAATCTGATCCACTCAAGGTAACAAATGCAGCTTTATCTTGTACCTGACTTTAATGGAAAACTATGATATAAAATTATATCTTGCTAAGTAATAATGTTATATATAATGTTATATACTTAATCCTTGCAAATAGCTTAAGCATTTGTATGATTGTGGAATGTAAATGATTTGGGTAGGGGAATTGTTTTTCTTCACTTAACCTTTATTTCATTCTGGGTAAGTGTTGATATAATGGAAAATTGGTATTGAATCTGGGCAATATGTTTATGTCATCCTGTGTTTAACACACTAGTAACCAAGTTAAAATTCATAATTATCAATATGCATCTTGAAGTTTGATTTTAAAAAATTCTTTTTAGAATTAAAATTTTATTTAGCTTAATTGTTTGAGTTAGATTTTAAGATTCATTTTTATAAATAGTGATATCTGAACAATCAAGGGATTTTTAAAAAATCTTTCTGAAAAAATATTCAAATTTTACATTTGTATCATTTTGATTTTTAATATCATATTTTTTAGAATATGGATTTTTTTACATTTGTGTGGAAGAAAAAAAGATGTTAAAAACAATTTGAAGGAGTGTCTATATATCTGTTATGATGTTTATATATTTATTGTGACATTTCACCTTGTATGGCGCCTCTGGTGGTGCAATGGTTAGCAAGCTCAACTAGCAAACCTACACGAGTGAGTTCGAGTCTCATTGGGTGCCCCTTTCATATGGCCTTGTGCCACATCTAAGCAAAAAGCTTAGTAAATTTCCATTTCACCTTGTATGGACTTGATCAGATAATAATTAGGAATTTTTTGAATTTTAGATAAAACATTAAAGTTGTCTATGTAAACATGATTAGGAGCACCAATTCTTATAAAACTTTAAAAAGTGAGGAAATCAAAAAACATTTGGAATTTGGTTATAGCCATTTTTTAAGCTATGAATTAAAGGATTTGAAAATATTATTTTTCTCTGTGATTTGTTTATTTGGTTTAATGGCATATGATTATTTAATGCCAAATCCTGTTGATGCATACATGATTTTTAAGTGAATAGTTTAGGGACGAACTCATAAGAGATGTACTCTTATGGACCCCCACACATGGCCGTGCAAAAGCAGGATGACCAGCACGAACATACATTCAGCAGCTATGTGAGGATACGGGATGCTGTCCTGAAGACCTACCTAGGGCGATGAACGATAGGGAGGAGTGGCGAGAGAGGGTCAGGGATATCCGTGCTACCAGCGCGATATGATGATGATGATGAATATTTTTTAAATACTACAAAGCCTATTTATTTGTACACAGTTAAATAGTTTCAAGTATTGCTATCTAATTTTGATTATTCAATTTAATATTGATAAACAGTTCTATCCGACCCATAGATGAGACTGTAACAGGTACTACTACTCTAAGTCAGAGTAGACCTGGGAGTAATGGCAACAAAGGAGTACTTCACATTCCCCATAAGAATCAGATAGTTTAGTGGTATATCCTGGATACTCATTGAGGTGGGGAGTCTTACCCCTCTGCAGTCAGCATTTTCCATGGCTCCAGTTAATTCTTAGTGATAAATTATAATTGAATAATAGGTTAAAATTAGTGTATAGTTGTGATAATATTTTTTATAAAATCTATATCTAATGAAACCCAAACATTATGAAATACCATGATGAATATATAGACTTTTTCCCAAATTGTTTTTACCATCTTATTTTACTTCTATTCTGTCAGATATTATATACATATATTTATGCATATATTTCTGTGCAAAATCTTTTCCATGTCATTCATTGTTATAATCAATTTTACTTGCCTCTTCATACTCCTCCTTCTCCTCCTGTGTTGCTATTTTTAAATGATGGTGACGTTTTTCAGAGCTCTTGATAGCCATCCAATACCAGAATATCTGACCTGGTTTTTAGAATAAAGGTGGATAATGTGTGCAATTTCCTGAAATTTCTTTAAGTTTTCATTTATCTTATTATACCAATATAATCATATTGAGTTTAAATATCTTTCACAATTTAAAAGAAGAACTTAAAAGTTTTCAAGAGCAAACATCTACATTTTTAAATGATACTTATTTTTTTAGTTTCTATAAGTAAAATCTGAATAAATATTTTTCTATACTTCTTTGAAATAATTGGTCATTAGCTTGGGTTGCCAAGAGTTATTGATGTTGCCATTACCTCATAATGTTTTGAATATTAAATGTAATGAGAAGTCATTTCCTAGATAAAAAATAGATCTGTAGACTTTCTTGTCAGTTCTTATGCAAAGAAAATTATTTTGAAAAGCATCACGTTGGCTTAAAAATTGGAATCATATCAAAGAAATCCAAAATTCTAAATGTTTTAAAATTTTAAACAAATTATTATTTTTTGCTTTATTCATCTTGCTTTTACCATCACTTCCCAATTGATTCTGAAGATAAATTTTAGAAAATTTAGCAATCAGTGTTAAAATCTTTCATTACGTAAAATATGATGAATCAGCTTTTGGGCAAAATGGTTTAATATATCCTTGTCAACTTATTGAATCTGATATTAATTTAAATTTTGATATAAGTTCATTTGGAATTTGTGTATCTCACTGAAAATCTGGTCAATTTTAGCAGTGAACTATATTTCTGTGAGGACTTATAACTTCATAAATATTCATAACCTCCCAAATGTAAACAATACAATTTTTTTCTTGATATTCTTATAATCAGAAAAAAAAAGTGATGGAAGAATGTCATCACTTTGATTCCTGGTCAGCAAAATTTCAGTGAAGTGACTACTGTATAGGTTAGACAAAGATAAAGATTTTGTTTAGCTAACATGATGAACACAAAAAAGGGGCCCAGTTTAACATTATATTTTGTACATTGGACACCTCTTAAAATGTTTTGTAATTTTCAAAACCCAATATACTTTAAACATATTTGTGGGTCCTATTAGTTACCACAGAAAATTCTGTCATTGAGTTATGTGATGATAGATAAAAAAGACATTTAGTGGATTGTAGTAAGATTTAATTAATCATTAGAACCCTATGAGGATAATTGTTATGTCATACATATTTCTAAAACAAATCATTGCTAAGTAGGATCATTAGCGCACTGAACAGTTTTTACCAGGTTTGATCAATATATAGATGTATATATTTATATGGGAATAAGTTTTTGAATCCACATCTTTCCATGGAAATAACCATAAAATAAAACTAAATTATAATCAGCAATCAGAATAGAAAATACTTCACTAGTTTCATTTGACATTGTTCTAATTCTTGTTGACCATTACTCTACATCAGCCATCAAAATGGATTGGGTTATTTCTTTTTTTTGTAAACTATTGTTAATTATGAGAATAAAAGATACTGCAAAATTGTGTTTAAATAATTTGATTGCGAGCAAAATTTTATAATTTCAGTGCATTGTAGATTCCACAGTTGAAATTAATATTTTTAAGTACTTTGAGATCACTAATAAATGAGTGATTACAAAAACTTAATATTCATCTTAAGTGTGATGAGTAGATCAGTAACTTTATTTTCTAAATAATTTAGTTGCCTTGTTTCAATTTAAGCAGTATATTTATAGAAATTAAAGAATCTGTCTCATAATAGATGTTACATTTGCATGTAAATTTCATTTATTAAATATGAAATCTACTGTGGGACAGAATTAGTATAAATTATGGTGATTGATTTTTTTTTGTATTACAGTTAAATGTGAACTTATTGTTGATATTTGATAATAAATTCATGAGATCAATAAACAGTTTGAAAATTAAATAATGGTAAAGATGTTTTACTTTTGATTTTTCAAATTTTAAAAGTTATCTTCTGATTTTAAGTTTTGACTTGTGATAAATTTTCTAAAAAATTATTCTTTGAAAATGCAATAGCGTACATATATATATATATATATATATATATATATATATATATATATATATATATATATATATATATATATATATATATATATATATGAGAAACAAGTGATTTCTTCCTCTCCTTTCAAAACCTGTTGAGTGTGAATCTTAAATGTCAGGAAATAATTAAGCTCCCTTCCTTTTGGTTGTGTCCAATGAATAAGTAATGGAAAAAGTGTCAGGTCCAACTGACAGATTTCCTTGTCTGTTGAGCTCTGCTCGTAGAGTCTCCAGCCTGTTCCCTGAGAACGGTTGTTAAGGCTGGTTGCTAACACAATAGACAAGATTTGTTATTGTCACCAAAAGCTTTTTATTTATTTATTTTTTAAATATATATATATATATATATATATATATATATATATATATATATATATATATATATATATATATATATATACTAACACTGCTATGGCATGCCTTGTTGGCTCAGTGCCACTGTGTCCAGATAGACAGCAGTGTACAGACCAGCAATAATGCAGATGTTTATGTGTAGAGATGCTTTCATTCAACCAAAGACTCAATAATTTTTTTGTTGGTTACATTGTTGTTTTGTCAGTGTCATCATCACCATTATGATCACTATAATCAACAACAATAACATTATTGTTTCTATTAAACTAGCTTGTTGCATTGGTAAATGATAGCTATATAGTAACATTGATAGTAAATTATCTTTCTACTTCATAAAACTGCTTGCACAAAAGATATTGAGATCAGGACAGATGGTTACAAAACTTCCTTCACTGAAATTTGAATATGGGAAGAAGAGAGAATAATAGTAATGAAAATAAACACAATAAAAATTGACAGCAACTTGTAAAATTACCAAAACATGTTTTGCAATATTTGATATCAAAATACATACACACACACACACACACACACACACACACACACACACACACACACACACACACACACACACACACACACACACGTGGTGTAATGGTTACTGTTAAAAGATTTTAACCTGAGTTAAAATCTTAGGCCAGGCTGTTTACATTTCATTTTGCATATTCCTTGTGAAAAGTATGAATCTAACTATTCTCCATCCAGTTATGGATGAATGATAAGGCAGACTGGGCTCTTTAACCTTGGTATGGTAACCAATAAGAAAAACTGAATGCAAACTTTTTAAACTCCATTTAAAAATTGACCTTGCTCATGCTGAGGGGTTGGGTAAATATATATATATATATATACTTACATCTATATTTATATATATATATATATATATATATATATATATATATATATATATATATATATATATATATGTGTGTGTGTGTGTGTTTTTATATATATATATATATATATATATACACACACGCACACACATGCATACACATAGTGAATATGTATTATGTTTTTAAAAACAGAAAAATAAAAATATAAAAATTGCTAAAAATGTTATAGCCTAATTTTAAAAAAATACAGTTGAATTTTTCCTTCAAACATTAATTTTATAAAGCAGAATAAAGGCTGCTACTAAAATTTTCAAATAATGCTAATGAATCTGTTATTTATTTATTTATTTATTTTGAATCTCTGCGAATATTTTGTGACTCAAAAAATATTGTAGTTACATCTTTAACTGGCTCATTAGCCTAGTGGGCAGAGTGTTCGCCAATAGTCCGGGAGACCTGGGTTCTATCCCAGGTTGCGTCATACCAAAGACTTTCAAAATGGTACTTGCTACCTCATTGCTTAACACTCAATGATATAAGGTACATATCAAGGGTAAAGTGGAGCAATCCAGGGAATGGAGTTGCACCCTCCCCTACACCTCAGTGTAGTAGCTATTGAAAAGGGAGCCTTCTGGTTGCCCTTGACAAAGGTTGCCAACTTTACTTTTACTTTACATCTTACCAAATTTTGAAATAATGTATTTTGGGGGTATAATTTTACAGTTGTAAACCCTTTTGATGTCATCCATGTTTATATAGTCACCGCACCTACCTTTTCTTTTTTTGTTGCTGTCAAACACTGAAGCTGTTTCACTCCTTTTTTTACCTTCTGAAAGTTAATAGAACTTTAGAGTTGTTGGCCACAACTACAAGTTTCTTTTTGTAAAGATACATAGACTATGTCAAATTACTATTCAGTATTCAATTACTGATACAATTATTTTAAACTTATTACAATTTTATAATTATTTATATTCTTATTGTCTATATTATCCATCAAGTTAAGTAAATTTTCTTTACATATAAGTAAATTTTTGTCCTATAGAATGTTCATTATTTTATGGCCCAACTAAATATGTGTGTGCTAAAAAGTATCAATTTTGGTTTTCTAACTTCATCACATCAGACTTAATGAAGCAAAGATCTGTGTGTAATTAACATGTACTATTTCAGTGACAAAGTCAAGCAATTAAACTGACAAAAATAATACTCTGTCTATTTAGGCTAAATTTGACTCAAATTGAAATCAATGGCATTCATTATAGGTCTGTCAAAGGAGAGAGAAAAAAATTGGTGGTGGTAAGGTAAGCAAATTAAACTTATTAAAAAAAAGAGCAGAATATATTTGTGTTAGACAAACACTGGGAGGAAAACAAATAAAATAAAAATGACAATCCAAACATCTTTATCTTAAAAAGTAGAATTTTTGTAGCTTAATTATCTGAAAAGGAATATAATTAGACAAAGAAAAATAAAGCATTAAATGTTACGCTGTTTGTCAACTTTTGTAAAATGTGAGTGTAGCTTGAAAATAAAATTAGAAAACAATTTTTTTTCATACTTACTCATAGTGTTTTAAACTGCCAATCAACATTTATTTTTTGTATTATTCTTGTGATATTCTAAGGACTTCTTTTAATGAACAGTAGCTTAAAAAACAGTTTAATAGAGTTGTTGCTATCAGAATTAAAAAAAAAACTGTTTTGATAATTTAAAGAAAATTCTTGACATTTGAAAGTTTAATTCTTTTAACTAGAATTTACTAAATGTTTTCTTTCTTTGTTTGTCTGTCTGTAAGAACTAGAACTATGACCACCAAATTTTCTGTGCTTATGATGGTACATTAGAGTATGCATTTAGTATATTATTCCAAAATTTGGAAAATTTTCATCATGGGATTTTTGTTAAACTGAAGTTTTGTGTCTATCAGGTTAACTAATCCAAATCCATTTGTTTAACTGCATAAAGAAGACATTTAACTGAAGATTTTGTAACCGGAAAGCAAGCTTATGATCTGTTTTTATTACTTTTTTCTGGTCACCAGATAAACAAGACTTTAAAAAGTGTTGTATACAAGTAATTGCTATCAGCTGGTCATAAATGTTAACCTTTCAACATCATTAATTAACTTACAAGTCCTCACAAAAAACAGTTTGCTGTGACTTGCTTAAAATTTCAATCACTGGGCAAATTCTCTGCTAGTTTATCTAATCATGAAAAAATTATATTTGTCAACTTATTTAGCAAATTTTTTTTCCTTAAAATTTACATAAAATTCATAATTATTTCATATTTATTGCAATAATGTTATTTGCAAAAATATTTAAGGTACAAGTTTAATTTTAAATAAAATAGAAATATTTTCTTTATATTGCATTTTAGATTGCTTAATCATAAATATCTGCTTGTACAGTAACCAATTGAACATTTTAAAAAATAACTAAATAAATAAGCCATTACCAGAATTTATTTAAAAAAAAGGCTCCAAAATTTGTAAAAAAAAAAACTCACAGCACTTAATATTTTAGTAAGTTGTAGGAAGTGGCGACAACTGAATGGAGCAGTGGGCAGTTCAGCTTGAAAGATTTCACTGCATCAACTGCTCTTATGTTTGAATAACTGTAAAAAGTAAAAAAACATAAAAATAAAGGAACACCCTATTAATGTCCTTAATGCACTTGTCGAGCTCTTGACATTGAGTATCTTCCTGCTGGAGAAGAATACTAGAAATCAATAAGTACAAAGGTGTACATTGCTTGGCATATCTCCATTATAAGACATTTGATATCTTCTCTTAGATTCTGACAAGATTTGAAATTTCTTATCACATCATTTCTATTCACCAAGAATCTTCTTCTTCTTCTTCTTCTTCTTCTTCTTCTTCTTCTTCTTAAGAAGAAGAAGAAGAAGAAGAAGAAGAAGAAGAAGAAGAAGAAGAAGAAGACATTACTGATGTAGAAAAAACTTGCAAAGAGTAAAATAATAATAAAAAAACTTCTCTGGGACTTTGAAAGACAAATGGATCATCCAATCCCTACCCCAAAACCAGACCTCATGTTAATTAACAAGAAGCTGGAAAAGGCTGGGTGAACTGGAGATCAGAGGAAGAATCAAGGCCATTTAGACCACAGCACTATAAAAATCAGTTATAATACTTTGAAGAGTCTCAAAGATGAGAAGATTTGCTGTCACTCAAACGTCAGTTGATGTCAAAATCTTTCAAGTAGTAGTATGATGATGATAAGAATAATTTAAAGGGTTAAAATTGCTTTTTAACCCTTTGATCCCTGAGCTCCTGAGCCTAAATTTACCTTCTGCCATTTGAGCATGATCTCCATACTGGTAAACCAGTGCTATGGTGTAGGCAAAAATAAAAGTACCACCAGCATACTGGTGGTACTTTTATTTTTGGTAAAAGATTGTATTAACCCAAAGGGATAATACAATCTTTTACCAATTTTTTTTTACAAGTTTAACTTGCAAGTAAATGAAAGTTTTTCTTAGGATGTTATGGAGTATATTATTTTGAGGAAGTTTTTCTAAGTATATGTACATAATCATTTTTTGTATTTCAGATAAAGATGAATTTCCTAATATATATATCAGTATTTTTCTTAATCATTCATAGTGCTCCACTTAACTCCTGGAATAGTGGTTGTATTAAATGCTACATTCTTACAAGTTTTATTTCCAGAGTTTTATATTTTTAAAGTTTATCAATGCTTTTGTTTTTTTGTTGATAAAGTTACATCAGCAGCAACTTCTAAATTCTAATTTAACTTGTTTCTCTTCCTTTTTTATCTTTTCAAAAAAATGTTGCCTTACAAAGTATTTGTTTTTGAGAGCTTTTTTTCACTTGATCCTTTATTAGAAATAAGTAAAATATTTTTGATGTTTTCTTAGAATACAATCCATTGTATCATTTTTCTCAATTTTTTTGAACAAGAATAGTTTTTATTCTTGTATATACTTTTACATTTAAAAAGAAATGTTGATGATTTCATTTCCTACATGTTTTAACCATACAGTTATATGGTATAGACCTAGATATGTTGAGTTTTAGTATTTTCATACTATGTACAAATGGTGGAATTATCAGTGAAGTTATTCATAAAGATTATCTTAAAAAAAAAACATTTTTGATATTGATCTTTCTATATATTTTTTAGCTTTATTTTGAGTATTTAAATCAGAATTTAGATATATATTCTTAGTTTTCTTATATTGTTCATGTTATAAGTTATATATTTCTACCTTCTATTTCAATAATTTTATGCAAAACTATCATTTAAAGTAATCTAATCCTATTCCTACACTTCTAAAAAATGTTTATTTCTTAAAAGCTAGTGGTAAATTGATGTGTAATATTTTGCTAAGTGTTACCATTACAAAAATTGATATATTGTTTAAATCTAAGAAAGTTTACTTTTAAAGCATATATTACATAACTCTTACTATTATTTATTAGCATGTTTGTTGTATTGATATTTTTGAAAAATTTATTTTTCTTATGTGTATATAAATTTTATTATTTAGTTTTTGATAAATTCCAGAAATTCTTTCTTCAATAAGATCCATTATATTATTTTTCTTATTTTTTAGAATGAGTATAGTTTTTATTCATGTATTTTTTCCTGATATCATATTCCTAAATGTAAAAATGATTGTTTTTGGAAATTTTTATTTAAAATCCATTTATTTGGTAATGACAATAAAGATGAAAAATATCTCATGCAATTGACAACTCATCTTTTGGTCTATTCGCAATTTTTTGACAGGCTTTCTTAATCCTTATTATCTCCTCTCAAATTTTGATCATTAATTATCTTAACATTAGAGTCAGGCTTAAGATGTTTTTAAAGAAGTATGATCTTATTTTTTATGCTTGATAAATAGTATGAAGTCCTACAATATTTATGTTTGCATTTGTATCAATAATTGAGAACAATTAGTTTTTCTTGCCTTTGTAAATCAAACAACTTGATGAAAGTCTACTAAATTTGTTATGTATATTTAGTGGACATTGGGGAAGGTTTTAGTGTAAACTCTTTTTTTCCTAGAGAAAGAGAAAGTCTTTTTGCTGAGAATGTGTCTCTAACAAGAATCAGCAGATTAACATCTTGATGCAAGCCATAACTAACTGAACAGAATTTAAAATTTCAAACTTCCAAAGAAAGAAAAAAACTTGGTGAATTATTCATTTAATAAATAATTATTTTAATCAGACTTATTTATAATATGGATGTTTCAATTTCAATTTTGGATACTTGTAAAAGTTACAATGTTAATTGATAGAAATGATGATTTTAATTATTTCTTAAATTACTCATAATGATAAGCTGATTATAAACAGTTGTTAATTTAAAATCAGTGTATTTACCATACTAAATTTCACTTTGATTTCATGTTAATTTTCAAAAAGATTTATAAAATAAAAGTTAGATTTTTAACTTGGTTTAATTATTATCATTATTATTGAACTTTGGGTATTTCAACTTGTTGCTTGAAACAATGGATCTGTATTTGTTAGATGCAGGCCTGATTTAATCTCCATGAGGCTGACTCTTTGGAAAAACAAATTTTCAATGGGAATTTCTCAAGATCAATTTACATTATTTAATTTTAATATTCCAAGTAGAATAGTGAGTAAATATAGCTTTCAATTATTTTTATCTGAAAATCTTCAAGTAGTATCTCATAATTGTTATCAATATTTTGCCCTTTTATAACTAATAAAGCCTTTATACAACAAGATCTTTCTGGTTTATATACTTTCAGCTTATTCTTTCTATGTATATCCTACTATAGTTAGTATGTAAAAGTAATCCTTAAGTCTGCTTCTTTTGATCAGTGTCCAAGAGTTTAATTAATCCTTTTTAATATCATATTTATAAATTCAATAGATTTATGTATGTTTTTGTATGAACGCATGTATGTTAATCCCATATATGGTTATATACTTGAATCATAATTTAATTGAGTAACCATTTCATTGATAGAAAAAGTTGAAAGAAATTGTTGAAATCAAATATAGATATGTATTTTATTTCTCTAAAGGTGTTTATTGATAATTTGTTATCATATATAGAACAAGGATTCAATTAAAAATTTTTGAATGTCACTTTAAATTTAAGTAATTTGATTATAAAACTCTGTTAAAATATTGAAAAATAAAAATAATAAACTATGATTATATATATATATATATATATATATATATATATATATATATATATATATATATATATATATATATATATATCCCAGGGAAAGGAGTAGTGCCCTCCCCTACACTTCGGTGTAGTAGCTATTGAAAAGGGAGCCTTCTGTTCACCCTCGACAACAGTCGCCAACTTTAATTACTTTATATATATATATTAGACCATGCACTTAAGGATATAATGATTTCAATGCATAATAGAAAATTTCTATCATGGTATTGTTTTCTCTGGTGGATCAAAATGTTTCATTTCTTATTTTTTCTATTAAGTATGTATTACTCACACACACACACACACACACACACACACACACACACACACACACACACACACACACACACACATATACACACACACACACACACACACACTAATTTCTAGTTTCTTCATTTGTTTGATTTTTGAAAAGAAAGAAATAAGGAAAGAATTGTTGAAAAAGAAAAAAAGAATTTCTTACTCTTAGTATGAATCAGTCTATTTTGTAAATCTTTGTTTCAGTGAAAACAATCTAATATATTTAGAAAGTGTATGCCAAAAATTTATTTTTTCTTTTTTATCTTCTATCTTCACAATCCAGCAATTTTCAAACTGTTTTTTACTCTGAAGGCTGACTGTTGTCTCTTGGTGCTAGCATGCCAATATAACAATATAGTCAATTCAGAAATTATTCAGTCCAGAGTTTTTTTTTAATGTAAAAAAATAAAAGTGAAACAAATATAACATGGTATGTTTAATGATTACTATGATTTTGCATTGAATTAATTTATTTTTGACATAAGAATGATTTTCTTGATTAATTGGTTGTTTTTGTTTAACTTATAAATAATGATAAATATATCACAGAGATAAATCAATTGATAGAATAAAAGAATTAAGTTTATAAAAAAATATTTTAAATTTCTGTAAAATTTAGCTTTTAATTCTTCAATATTTTTAGAAGAAACATTCTGCAATGCCAAAGGTTAAAAAGGACAGTGTAATCTTATAAGAAGCCACACATTTGCAATGGCTTCTTGTATTAATGAGGTATTAATCATGTAATTGTATTGTTTTTGACAGATGTAAGACTGGACTACAGTAGCAAAACCAACATCTGTTGTATTGAGCAAAAGCAAACAATAATCTTAAGAAGAAGACAGTTTTCCTTTCTTGACATTGTTGGCAAACATTTCTAATTTCTTATTAATTTCATCATTACAGGTTAATGCTCAGTTTCAAAATGTAGTAATATTCTTTGTTCTTCTTTGGTGAGTATAATCACTGAAACATTGAGTCTCTATGTTCCTTTATTGTCACAGAGTACAGTAAGCTTAGAATTAAAGGATCTAATGAGATTAGCTTATATTGATTTTTTTCTCTGGTCTTAATTGACACAGTGTCTTGTCATGTTGAGGGTTCTGTAGGTTGAAGATCTAAGCCATCCAGCCTTCTTCTCTTCTGCTGACTCTTTACATGCTCTCCACCTGCCTCTGATATAACTGGCCTTAGCTAAAACCATGGGAGAGAGAGAGAGAGAGAGAGAGAGAGAGAGAGAGAGAGAGAGAGAGAGAGAGGCTTGTATTAGGCTTACCTTGCCCTACCTGCATATATTGGGTTGGGGATGAAAATAACAACAACAAGAAAAAGGAAAAATCACAGTAGTAACAAAACCTGGAGCTGAACATGATTGGGATTTCTAAACTTAGCTCATTGACGTAAATATTCTAAATAAACTGTGACTGCCAGTTTTGCTGCTGGGGAAAAAATAACGGAAAAAAATAAATGTTTGAATGGAGTAAAATTTGGTTTGTATTCTGCATGCATTTCTCTGTCATCAAATATGAACATGAAAAACTGGCATATATGCATGACTGCGTCTTCTTGTTGATTAATTTCTCTAGAATATTTGCTTCCTGTATATTGTCTTTGATTTTATATTTTAATCAAAATGTTTTCTATTTTTGGGCAAGAAAATATTAAATGATTTTCCATATAAATTATATTTAATAAAATAAGAATAATAATGTAAACATTCATATTAAGCCTAATCTCATGAATATCAAATATTAATATATTTTTGTTTATCATTAAGACTATATGTATGACATGGAATAAATCTTGTGGAAGCAAAGAAATCAATAATTTCTTTAAAATATAAGTACAATGGATTTCTTAGCATTTTTAGACTTGAAGATTAAAATTGCTGGTTTTATTCAGAACATTTTGAGTCAAAATCTCTTTGTAAACCTTTTCTTGTTTCATATACTGATGTATTTAGACTAGTGTCCACATCTTGGTTGTTGTAGGTTGTATCAGGCTACAATGACCAAAATGTGAATATAACAACTAAAATATTTTAATACAGAATAATGATAATTTCTCTAATCAGAAATTCAAGTAAAACTCATCTTGTTTATGACCATTATTACTCATTGCTTACTATGCTTACTTGCCAATTATGAATTATTATTACTGTTTATATTGCAATATTATGCACATATACACTTATTGTAAATATTTATCAATTTTATGAAGTAATTAAGATAGAAATTAGTACATGTGATATTGATGATTTTTATCAAATACATTCTTTATGAATGAGATACATACACATAATATCTATTATCTTTTTTAAAAGTGTTTGTATATTTATTTTTTGTCTGTAACACTTTTCCCATAATGTACAGATCAGATAGAGGGCCAATGAGTTAAATTTTGATTTTAAGCAGGGTGTATGGAGACTGTGATCTTTAGATTGAAGTCCTGATCCATATATGAATTAATCTCAACATTTTTTTAATACTATAAAACTTGCCAATATATTTGTATTTTGTAGTGCATGATTCAATATATATATATATATATATATATATATATATTTGGAGTAGAAATTATTAAAAAACATATCTTTCTGATATGTCTGAATTTTTGGATGAGGCTTGATAATTTTTATTATTTAGAGTATTCAAACTATTGTCTTCATCTTTATTCTTACATACACAATGTTTTGGTCAATGTGCCCTATAGCCTTCTTTAGGTGTTTCTTGTTGAGCTCAGGAACCTTCTTGTTGAATTTGGTTACCTTCATAGAACTTCAGACTGAACCCTTTATTTAATCCCTAGAGATAGACTGTTCTAATTCCATTAACCATAACCATGCACAAGTGTTAAGCTATGTCAAGTATTCCTTATTTTAACCAGTTCTCAGGATTGAACTTGCCATCTCCAGATGATTTCACTGAGAATTGTATAAACTGAATGTCTATACCTATTATGCCACGGGTCCTGCTTGCTTAAATAAGGGGTTTGGTTCAAAGTTTTGTGAAGGTTCCCAAATTCAACATGATGGTTCTCAAGTCTAACAAGAAACACCAAGGGAACATTGGTCAAAACATTGTGTATATAACAATAAAGATGAGAACAATAGTCTGAATACTGTAAATAATATAAACATACCTTTCTATTTACATACATTATATGCATACAGAAATTATTTCTCTACAATTTATCAAAATATATTTCATATCTTTATAATCCAAATTTCTTTTATGTAACATTAAGTAAGTTATATGAATTAATAAAAGAAAAGTATTGGTATAATAATAAGTAAAAGTAAAGTTGGCGACCATAGTCAAGGGTGACTTGAAGGTTCCCTTTTCAATAGCTACTACACCGAAGTGTAGGGGAGGGTGATACTCCTGGTAAACCTATAACCTTACATTCTACTGAGCACCAGAAATATGTTTCTGTATGATCTAAGTATATATTAGGAAATAAAATATTTTGATCTCTTGTATCAATTCCTATTTTAACACTTTTAACTCAAATACAGATGTTTCAAATCATCCTTTTCAAGTCTAACAACTTGAAGTTTAATAGAGTTAATAGAATTTTTCAATTCTGTTGGTTTTAACTGTTTACTATTTCTCTTTTATCTTTCAAACTCTACTTTTCCCTTCTTTTTCTACTTTCCAAATTTTGATTCCAGTCTTCTATTGGAAACTGGCCTCTTCAGAATGAGGGAACACAATGAACATAGTGTGATGGGTCACCAGATAAATCACTTATGTAGAAAAATACTGACAAGCCTCTTTGCCCTTTTACTTTGACACCTTTTCACCCATAGGGATTCTGCATGTCACTGCAAACATCTGCCTCTCTACAAAGAATATGATGTGCCAACAGGATGGTCGCCAATACCCACCCTGATGCCAAACCTCAACACACACACTCTGCCATTGGAGCTCATTGTGTTTAGCTGCTTTAATTAATAGAACAAACAACAACCAACAAACTTTGCTCAGTGCTCCTGGGTTTTTCAAAAATACCTTGTGGGAGATCTTGATGACTTAATTTATTTATTTGGCAGTCTGTTATTGTATTGTCTTTCGCTCATCAGTTTTGTACTAATCAACCAACTATTGTGCTTTTGTCTTATAGCAATACACACACACACACACACACACACACACACACACACACACACACACACACACACACACACACACACACACACACACAAAAAAAAAAAAAAGATATTGAACAGTACAATGTCTTATTTTGCAATCTATTTTTTCTTGAATTATGATTAAACTGTTTTAAAAATTATAATTTATACATGTTTAATTATTACCACCTCTGTGCCATAATAATTGATGCATTTTCTTATATATTACCTGTGATAAATATAATTACTATTATAGGACAGAGGTAATAATATTCTATTTTAATGGTGTTTCAAAATTACTTCTTTATACTCCACTACCAAGGAATAAAATTAGAAGTATAGCTATATAATGCATTTTATCTAAAAATGATAGTATATAATTCAAACAACAATAATTAAGAGACCAATTGTGTTTGACATGATTATTTTTTATAAATCACTTTACTAGAAGAAGATTTTTAACATTTAAAATAAAATCAAAGAAATTTTAATCATATTGATTTTGTGTTTTTTCTAATTTTTTTTATATATTTTCATTTTTTGTATTTCATCATAAAAATATTTTCATTGTCATAAAAATGGGCCATTTTAATGTATACATTTAAAATAATATATCAAAGTTATTATAAAAGGCAAATTTCCATCAAAAATTAAAATGAATTTATATTTATCAGTTACTGTTTGCATTATATAATGCTTAGCTTAGTTGTGGTACATGGCTAGAAGTATGGCGCACATTCTGAAAATCAAACTTTCTTGTAGTGGTCTATGAGCCGAGCTTGGTAACCGTTATAACATGTTAATTGCATTATACATTTGTATTTTTAGTTTTAGTGAATGAAATGTGATGTTTTTAATATATTGTATTTGAAAAGAGAAGTTTTCTATTGATATTTAAATTGATTTAGAGGATTTTGGTAAAAAAAATCTATTATTCTAATGTTTAGTTGTGATTTTCTTAAAACAAATAAGAATTGTTAAAAAAATAAGGATAAATTAGGATTTAAAGTTGAAGATGCCACATGATTTTATTTAAAAGTTGTTTATTTTTTTTAATATCAATTGATAAAAATCTGAAAAGTAATTGAAACTGAAATAATTATTACCTACTATATGAATATAAGAGACTTTATAAAACTTCCTTAGAAAAATGTTTGTATTAAAATTAATTTGATCTATGTCAAAGAAGAATTTGTTTATCTATCCTCTATAGTGGGTGAAACAGTTTAATTATTGGTTCCCACAGAAGGTTTTAAATTAAGATTTTTTTTTGTTCCTAAAGAGGAACACTTATGAAAAAAAGAACTCTACAAATTAATAATCAACAGGAGGCTATATTGCTGCAAGATGTAACTGTTCATACAAAAATTAAATTTTAAAACTTCAAAAAAAAAAAAAAAGAATTGGTTTACTAAAAAAGGATTCATATCTAAACAAATCAATAGATTTTGATGTTATTAAGTTACAAAATAATTTTTCTTAATGAAATTCTATGAAATTTTTTGTATAACTTTTCATAAGATAAAAGAAATATAGTTGCAAATCTCTTTTCTGTTATGTGGATTTATATTTTATAGTGAACATTTCTTTTTATAACTGTTTGATTATAAAAATTGTAAAATAACCAACTGGAATCCAAGTCTTAATCTCTTCCCCATTGTAGATGAATACTTCAACTAGTTGAATATTATTAGGTTTAACAGAGGATGTAAGCTTAAATAAATGTTTTTGTTTGATATATGCAATTAGTTATTAGATAGAATTAATTTGTAAAAAGAAAATTGGATAAAGTGTTCTTAACATTTAGGATTGAAACATATGTAAAATTGCCAACTAAATGTCTAGATTGAGTAATTTTTACTTTTTCTAATATAGTATTTTTTAGTTTTGATTTACTTTTATATTGTGTTTTATCAGAGATCAACCAGCAATTATCAGATGAATTGTATTTAGTTTTCTTTTTCCTTCCTTGAAGCTAATTAAGAATATGTAAGTGACAAGTTGATTCCAAGCATGTTGACCCTGGGTTGTAAGGACATGCTTCTATTGACTGATCTGTCTCACTTAAGCCTGTCTCTTGTATTCTTGAACTGTTTCTTGACAGCCACTTTGAGCAGCTGATTTAATTAACAACTCAGTTTGCTACAACTGAACTTCAATGTTTGTATTGATCTTTTTAAGCAAATACCCAAACACAAATGCTGAATGCAGTTTTAAAAAATTATTTTTATCTTTATATTTTATTTACTTATACTAAACATGATAATATAACACTGATTATGATATATTTTTTAAGAGATATGATTAAGAGGCGAATAAATATTGCAATTTATGCATGAAAGAGAAACTTGCCATAGTTTTCTATAATAATCCCAATGAATTACTTAATCAAAGGTTGGAAAAACTTAATGTACAAGCATTAATGTTTGTAGGCACAAAAAAAAGTTGGTTTCTTAGTAGATAGTCACAATTTATTTTATCTTATTCATTGTTTTGTTTTAATTTATTCATATATATATATATATATATATATATATATATATAGTTATTTATTTAATTCTTTTTTATGCTAGTTTTATTCTTAGCAGTTATTTTAAACAATGAAAATATAGTTTGGCCCAACCCCCTTTTAGTTGGAAATGTCCTGATGATCCATTTAGGTGAAACCTAGGTAGATTTTTTCTGATTCTGTAGGAATTTATATATATATATATGATTTTTTCACCATTTGATGTTTAATTGGTACATAAATTATGAAGTTGAATCAATAAGTCTTTGGCTGGATTTTTATTTGCAATTTTCACTGTATAATGTTTGATCCATGTGATTAATAGAAAAATGTTAGATTAAGTGCATTGTCAAGGAAAGGGATTATCTTGAAAAATAAATACATCTTGTGTAAAATACATGTAAAATACATGCCTTTATTTGCCGTTAGGCTACAGATTTATTGATGTACGTATGGACCATGAAAAAAATAAATAAAATACCACCAATGATTTTATATTTGAATTATATAGCTTTGTTGATATTAGAGACTCAGTATTGTTATATAATATTGTAAATGACTGAATTGAATGAAAACTTTGTCTATAGGAAAGAATATGAATTTATATAAAAACTTATTCCAATGTTATCAAAGTAAAAATGAAAGTAAAAATATTAAATCAATGAATAAAAATTTTTAAAATCAAGATGATAATTTGCCAACTGTAATTTGTTATATATGATCTAAAATATGTTTATTTTTATTTTGATTAGATCATTCAGATGTATAATGATTATAGTATATATTAAAGTTCATTAATTATAAGAATTTGGCCAAGTTGTTTATATTGAATAAACAAAACAAAACATAGATGTGAATGTATGTGTAAATGATACTTGTAGGTATTTTAAAACAAATTAAATTGAATAAGTGAGATAATTTCATACATTTGTGCATGTGTTAATATTTCTTAATTAGAAAGAAATATAGAAATTAAGAAAGGCTATTTCTCATAATTATTTGATATGATTCATGCTTATGATATGATTCATGCTTATGATATCATTCATGCTAATGATATCATTCCTGCTTATGATGTTTGATATTTAGTTCTGTGCATTTGACTACAAATATTCTTCCATTCCAATTATGGATTCTGTTGTAAAATGATAAAAAAAAATCATCATATGTTTTTCATAGGTCAAAAATCTTTATAGGTAAGTATAGACTTAATGTTATTCAGTTTTCTATAAGCCATTCTTTCATGGAGGATTCAACACATTCATTATAAATGAGAATCTATATTGATAATTGGCAAGAGCTTGTCTATCCCCTACAAATGACTATGGTATAGAGCTACCTAATTCAGTATGTATATTTACTGAACTCAAAGTTCCTTATGAAGAAAGAAGAGTTCTTATTGGGAGGTCGGAGTGAGGGTAACAATAAAAAGTAATCAATAGGAAGCTATGTTAGGGCAAGACAAACTAATTATACAGAATTTGAATATCCAAATTTAAAAAAAAAACAAAAAACTAAAAACAAAATGAAAAATGTCTTACTAAAATGATTATTCACGAATCAAACATAACTAATTAGGTTTATAGTTAATTTTTCAAATTACTTATGATTATTGCTTAGTTAGAACTAACTATCCAGATAAAAACAAAAATGTTTAAATTGATAAATCTCTTAAGTGTTACTTATTTGAAAATATTTCCACACAAAACTGTAAAATTCCAAAACAATATCAATTTCATGATATACAAAAATGTATTTTCTTTTTTATGGGGTTTAAATGTTTTATAGTAACAATTACAATTTGTAAATGTTGTGTAATTTTTTGAGATTGTAAAATAACCAGCTGGTATCCAAATATTGACCTTCTACCACGTGGGTACATTAGCTAGTAACTGTATGTTCTTTTTTTTTTTTATTAAGGTCTTTTTGATGGAGAAATATGTGGGACCTGAATGTTCCATAAAAATTGAAACTAGCTGTATATCAAATAAAATAATTTGTATATGGGATATTCCATTTTACTTAAGTGAAACATTTAGTATAACTGCTCAAACCCAAATCAGTTTTACAAAAATATTTATGATATTAGATGTTTCTTTTATAATTGCTATAGAATAATCCTATCAAAATTCAATTGTTTTTTTTCTTTAAACTTAAGCTCTGGTTCATCTTCTCAATTAGTTACATTATTGACAGATTACCCATCAATTATATTGAAATGAAATGTAAAAGGATTAATCCTTTCAACCTTTTGATTACATTGTTTTTATTTGATGAACACATTAGGAAATTATTTAGCAAAACAAAAAAATCAAATCCTTTTCTAAACTCTTTAACTTTTAAGAAAAACAGGAAATATAAACCAAAATTCCAAATTTTTAAATATTACAATATAAAAATGATGTCTTCTAATTGATTCATAGAATTGCTGATAACTTGTGCTTTAAGTAAAAGTGAAAAAGAAAATATTGAAAAATACTTAATCCTTTTTTTCTCTTTTTAAAAGGAGAAAATTCTGTCCTTTATTCAATTCAATAATTTTGATGGATTACATTCAAGATTACTTTCCTTATTTTCTCATATGAGTTTCTTTTGTTACTTCTAATGTTGTTATTCTGTTATTCAAACCTACATTTAATACCCAGATACATTTTGAAAGAAGAGAGTAAGGGAGCTAACCAAATTTATGTTGCCTTCTCTTTGCTTACAGACTATTCTAGGTTGGGTAGCTATTAGATTCAATGGAAATTTGTACAAGAAAGATAATCATCTGAGATTCCGCTTGTAAAGTGAATGCAAATATGATTATCATCATTTGTGTCTTCAGAAATGGATAGAATGCTTTAATTCATTTATGCTTCCAGATTATGACCAAAGTTTCATAAAATGATTGCTTGGTGAAATGGTGAGAGGGTGGGTAATGGGTACAGCATCCATGGAATAGACTAATGGGTGAGCTGACCCTTGCTTTTATTTTCTATGTGTTGTTAATAAAACGAATTGAGTGACACAAATTTGTTGGTTGGAAACAGTTGATCACTTGGATGCTGAGTGTGGAAGCAATCGGCCAAGGTGGCAAAGTTGAATGGAGGATAGATTGAGTTGTGTGTCAGAAAGGAGCAGCAATGATGGGCTTTTAAAGATGACTTCCACCTTCAATGCTTATGATTGGCTGTGAATCTCTTCTCTTATGTCACTTAATTTACTGTCCGTTCACTTCTCATCAGACACTTCTGTTGACTATAAAAGCTACAAATGTATCTCTTCAAAACCCTCATGATGTGCACGCAAATGTTAAAAATATATATAAATCCTCTTTACCTTTTCTTTATGAAGTCTGTGTGCTGTTTATTAAGGTTGGTAATTGATTTATGGGGTCTTCTGGGTGTGGGCTTTGTTGTTTTTGCCTGGTCTTTTACAAGGAACATTGTACCCAAATTGCTTCCTGTTCCCTAGATTGAAGCAACATAACAATGCTGTCTCTGACTAATTATGACAATATTATACATAGAATTATATTAGATTAAAGTTACCTTAAATTGGACCTGGCTTTACATGCATTGCTATTATCTCATTCAGATTTAAATTACTGACAAATCTAAACAGTTCATTATTTCCTTATATAAAATCCATGAATTCTATGAATAAATAATTGAATACCTCCTTTCCCACTGTAGAAGAGTTGACAAGTTCTATTCTTTTGGTGAATACAAATCCAATTTTGAGAAATAGTTTAGCTTTCTAAAGTATTATTTCTAAGAAAGAAAAAAAGAAAGAAAAAAACAACAAAAAAAACTTACCAAGCATACTACCATCAATTGAAACAAGTAATGTGTCATTTCTATAGTTCAAATATAAACTTTAATATTTGTTCTGTCACATTTTATCATTTGAAATCACCCTGCTCATATTTGATTTATTATTCATAAGGGAAAAACTTGTAGGCTCTGATGTGGCAAGAATGAGATGAATGAAATATCACAAACATTTCATTGAATATCCTGGGACCTAGTAAGTTTTACTGATGTTTTAGCAGAGTCATAAGTCATAATTACATTATAAATTTAATCTTTTTTTGTCTCTGAAGTGCCAAAAGATATTTTCCCAATAGATTTTTACTTTAATCTAATATGAGTCATAAGAATATATTTCTTAAAATGGTAATAATTAATAATGAAAAAATACAATCATCAAAATGACTCATTGATGAATAAATATTTTTTAAATGTGTAGTTTTCATTTAATAAAATCAATTTTACCTGTTTTAATGAATTTTAATCTTTTTAAAAGTTGTTTTGTAAAATTTCTTATATCATTTTAAAATCATCATAATTTCTATAAATGAAGCAAGCTCAGTGATTAAAAAAACAACAAAGTAAATTATTAATGTGACTTTTCTTCAGTCTTTTCCCTTTAACAAGTATTCATTGCAGAAGATTCAGTTGTGATTTATCTCATTGAAAAACTTAGAAAAAAAAAAGTAGCAATGCTTATTAATTGAATCTTCTTATCTACAATTTTAAATTTTCATACCTGAATTTTTATATTTCAGCTAAGAAATTATTAGGTATTTAAATATTCATGATATTGTTTATTGATATCTGATACATTGATACTAATTGATATTTACTTTATCAAAGTTGATAAATTTTTATTTTTTCATAATAAAATATTTAGTTATTAATTTCATATTTATAATATAGCTTGTGTTATAATAATGAAATAAATATAGTCACATTGTATTTTATATATAAGTCGGTATTTTTTAAAGAAAAACAAATTTTAAAAATTGATCAAATTAATAAATTTTATGTATCAGTTCTGGGTTATAGAAAAAATAATTTTATCATACATACCTAAAGTTATTTTTATATATATCAAAGGGGACACAAATATTCTCTCTATTTCATTATTTTTATCTGATGAATATTTGAAATCTGTTATAAAGGTAAATGACCCACACCCTTAAAGGGCATAAGGCTGCAGTTATATCACAAATGTGATGTGGCTGCAGTTTCAAAACAATTAAATTTTTTAGAGTGGAGTTGTTAGCCTCAAGCCGCCTGGTTTTAAATTCAGGGTTATTTTTTCTTCTCAACTGGGATAAGAAGAGAGAGCTTCATGCCTTTCCCAAGGGTATCAGCTGAATATGAATTGCAAACAGTTTCATCCAGGATTTGAAATTGATTCATGGTATCCATTTCCTAAGATAATAACTGTTATGGTACCTTATTTTCTTTTATTCTATTGCACATTGTGCATCTGATGATTGGCTTCAACTCATGAAATTGTCAGTAACATGAAGAAAGTGTTTGTATAGAAAATCTTATTTTAATTCATTTTATCAATGATTCTAACAGGATTTCAAAACATATATGTAGCTCTATCTTTTGATGTTCAGCACTGTTACAAAAACAGCTAGTAAGTTGTTTTTTAATTGTATATATATATATATATATATATGTCTGTATACATATATGTATGTATATATATATATATGTATGTATATATATATATGTATGTATGTATGTATATATATATGTATGTATATATATGTATGTATGTATATATGTATATAACCGGCTCATTGGCCTTGTGGGTAGAGTGTTCGTCAATGGTCTGATTCAATCCCAGGTCGAGTCATACCAAAGACTTAAAAATGGTACTTGATACCCCCTTGCTTAACACTCAGCAATATAAGGTACATGTTAAGGGTAAAGTGGAGCAATCCAGGGAAAGGAGTAGCGCCCTCCCTACACCTCCATGCAGTAGCTATTGAAAAGAGAGCCTTCTGGTTGCTCTCGACTACAGTCGCCAACTTTATTTTAATTTATATATATATATATATATATATATATATATAGAGAGAGAGAGAGAGAGAACGACTGAACTATTTCTGAACCAATGTTTTCAGTTTTGTTAATTACTGAAGGAAAGGACAAAAACAAATTGAACTATGTTTGATCTGATTTTGTTCTTTCATTCAGTAATTAGCAAAATTGAAAGTTTGTTGTTGCAATAGCAGCTGTAGTAGTGATAATAATGATATGTACATTTATATGAATCACCTATTCTCCGGAATACATTGGACAAAAGTGCTTGAAAACCAATATAAAAATTGTAATTATAAGGCATGTTTTGTATATTACTGACATAAGGTATTTAAAGAAAATGTAACTTGCCAATAAGTTATTTATATGATATTGAGCAGTAATTGGACATAGAAAATATACCCATTTATGGAGTTTGTATAAATAGGAAAATGACAAAACAAGAAAGTTTTATTTTTTACTTAAAACTTGCTAATATTTGAATGTTCTAGATGTCAACAGGTAATTGATTCCAAATCCTGGCTGTTATTATAACTGAAATTCCTATATCCATGAGTTGTGTCCATAAAAATAAATTCTCAACTTCAGCTGTTTCCCAGGTGTTTATAACAACATAAGAGTTCCTAAGGACACATATAAAATGAAAGTCTTTTTTTAAATTTATAATCGTAAATACTTTTGCATAACTTTATTGTGAAATTGTGGTACAAAAAATGGACCAGATTTATAAATGCTCTATCATTGTTTGAATATTTATAAATGATTCATTGTCTGATTGATCTTGATTAAGCTAAAAGAAATCATTTGCAACATACCACTTTAATTTTTAAATAGAAAATATTAATTATTCTTTACTTAAGAATTATGATATTTGTTTTTCAAGATTCACTTCAGAGGTTTAAAGAGTTAAAGATCTTTTGTAATTTATTTTAAAATGATATTCTATGAATATATTTCATTATATAGTCATTATGCTGGGGCAAGTTATAGTCTTAGATATTTTTCTTAAAAGAAATCTAAAAAAAATCATTTTTGATGGAAAAAATATTCTTGAAAATTTATATTTTAGATAATTAACTTTGGGCTTAAGTTGGTAAACTGAAAAAAAGGACTTTATAGAAACCTTTTATTTACAAAATAATTTTGAACTGTTCTTTATTGTTTGTTATTTAGAGAAGCTTCTAGTTATAATGTACTTTTCAAGTAAATCATGAAAAAACATTTTAAGATAATTGTTTGCTCTTATTCTTTGTATTTTCAAATATCTTTAAATGTTTCTTGTTAATTCCTCATATTTTCCTTTTAGTATCTACAACAACTTTTACTCTAATAATTTTCACTACTATAAAATTGTATCTTCATTTAAGTTGCTAATTATTTCCAAATAAATTCTTTTTATAATGATATATGGGTTTTTCACAGATGGCTGGTGTGTGTATGTGTACGTGTTCATACACATATATTGGTTTACTAGATGCTAGAGCCCTCAATGCCACCTTTCTCTATGGTTCCATGTCTTAGCTTGACAATGACATGTGGTCAGGTTACAGATGTCAGCCATGTTGTGATAGAGAGCTTGATCCCACTATCCCTTCATGTCTCAGCCAGTCATAATGATGTATTGTTGATCTAATGATGTTGGTCATATTGTTAGATAGCTGTTAACCTTGTGATTTCCCTATTTTTCAAACTGGCCATGGACAAATGGTCAGAGAAATCTCTGCTTGTCTTTCAGTGTTTGTTGAATTGTCAGTCATTGAG
Organism: Sepioteuthis lessoniana; assembly: GCA_963585895.1. Taxonomy (NCBI): domain Eukaryota; kingdom Metazoa; phylum Mollusca; class Cephalopoda; order Myopsida; family Loliginidae; genus Sepioteuthis; species Sepioteuthis lessoniana. The sequence continues at coordinate 122,657 of CAUZXS010006206.1, read as the reverse complement.
ATGTCAATACGGATTGTTACTCATAGAGTGTAAAATTGATTTTCTTTTCTGCCTTTAATAACATTTTGTTTTTGTCAATAGTATGATTATATCAAGGACTTGGCAAGCGAGAAAAATGTTATGATTGCTTAGAAATATACTTCAGGTTTATTTCTCCAATTTCAGTTGTTGTCAAAGAAAACAAAATCATGTATATTGAAAGTTGATAATTCAAAAAAATTTAATTGAATATAACATGGTTTTACTCTAGATAAATTTATTCAGTTTTTTTTTTCTATATCATTATTATGGTTTCTTCTCTTAAATCACCTTTATGAGTTTTGTAAAACTTATTGCCAAATATCTTTACCAATATTGAATTTATATCATAGCAGAATGGATAATATTATCATTTTAAAGCAACAGCACATGTTGTATTACCCAAGCCTCTATTTAATGCATTTTCTATATGTTACACTTACTTAGTGTAATTTAATATGATGTATATTACAAGTAAAAGCTTACCATTATCAGTTCTTTAGAAAGCATGACTTTAGTAAAAAGAATTTAACTATGCTTATTATTGTATTATTGTGAAACACTTTTTCAAAATTAACATAAAAATATTGATGTAATTTACATTCATTAGGTTCTGTAGATAGTGTGAACAAATATTAACAATATTATTAATAAACATGAATAATATTCTGTTATTCAACTTACTTAGATGCATGGTAACTTCTTTTCATCATATATATATATATATATATGGGATGAAAAGAAGTTATATATATGATGAATTCTCCCATTAATTTTGACATATGAAGGCCCAACAGTTTTCATTGATTTTGATGTTTGTGTGATTTCAAACCAGCCTTACATGCAGGAGAGTTATCTCATGAAGTAGCTGGAATGACTGATTAAGCTTTTGCCTCCTTCCTCAATACTCTGAGATGATGGAGATGGGTTTTGTTAAACTTCTTAATGGCTTTGTGGCATTTTACTCTCCAATCCTTGTGAATTGAAGCAACTTGCTTGAATTTATTAACAGAAATACCAAGAGATATAAGGTTGTTTTTCAGCATGTTTCTGTACTTGAGGCATGGTTTTCAATATTTTTGTTTCTTTCATATATATATATATATATATATATATATATATATATATATATATATATATAAGTAGAGGTACCAAGCAATGGTTGGGTAGGAAGTAAATTAGAAACAATGCTTTAATAAGATAATTTTGATACATATTTTAGCAGGATTCTATAAATGCAGAAATATGATCATGAAATGCATATATAAGAATAGTTTTAAGAATAAAGACACATTCTAATTATTTCTGATTGTTATTTTGTGTGTAATATTTCTTGTTCTTTCTTTTTTATGCACAAACACATGATTGCTGCATTATTTTAGTAAATTTGAAATAAGCATAAAAAAATAAAATAGAATGTTGCATTTCATTATAACAATCAAGTGTGATTTTCAGTAAGAAAAATGTTCTAAAATTGTAATAAGTTTAACTTGGTAACATATTAATTTAAGAAGAGAGAGAAAGAAAAGAAACTTTGGAATTTTGTCATAATGAAGGAAAAAAAATTCACAGACATTTTTAAGGGAAGGCATTTTTTTTTGCTCATTAATTGTTAATCTTCAGAAAGCTGATTAAGAGATCAGACTGTTAAAGCAGCAGGCTTGTTTGTGTGTTCATGTTTATATAAGTACATATATATACATAGGTTCATGTATATATGCAAATATTCACAAATATGTATACTTGGGAATTTTAACTAAGTTCATGTCAAGTCACTTGGTTGTAATTATTCTGATTAAAACTGTGAATTTTAAGAAAAAATATATTATTGCTTAGTTAAAATCAACAGACTCAACTGTCCTGCCTGCTATTTACCAAAAGCTGGAGGATGAAATAGCTTCATGCTTTTCTCAAAGTGATGATTAATGAAGTCAATGGAGATGGTGTTTGTGTACATATCATGAAGAGTTGGAGGAACTCAATAGAGGTTAATTTGTTCTGAGGATAAACTATACAGTCGTAGAACTCAAGTGATGATTTGCAAACTATTTGGGATAATGATCTTCCTCAAACAATGTTGGAATTGGTTGAAAAACTTGGTATTGATTATTCAACAGTTGTAAGACATTTATAAAGTGTAACAAAGATTTTAGAATTGAGAAAATAAGGTCCACATAAATCATAAGTACAAAGACATGCCTCATAAGCTGAATTTCACTTCTTGTCAAATCTTTTTTATGGAAGTTGAAAAGTGATTAGACTAAAGTAAAGTTAGGAAAATTATGAGTAATTCAGAACAGTCTGTTGCATCAAAATCAAAATCTTTCATTTTTGAGGAAAAAAAGTTGCTATTTGGTGAGATATAAAAAGTGTATTGTATTGCACATTGATAAAGCTTAGTGAATTAAAGAAAACATTGGTCATTTGCAGAAGAAGGAAAGTGTAAATTCATATCTACTGCATAACAACATTTGTCTACATATTTTGTTTACTTTAGAAAAACAAAGGAGTTAGGATGCCAAACTAATGCAGCATATTTACCAAACTTACTGCCACTGGATCATTATTTGTTTCAATCAATGCAGTATTCATTAGCTGATCAAACATCTAAAGCTATCATTGAAGCTAGGATCGTTGTATTAAGATGAGATTTGAAAATTTCCAGAACATTGGTGTAAGGTCATAAAAACTCAAAGAAAATAATTTAATAATAAATGTAGAAGTTTTAAGTAAAAAAGAATAATTTTTACAAAAGCTGGAAACTTTTGCACATACTCAGTACGATAGTGGATGTTATTTGATTTAACACTATAAATAAAATAGAGAAAGTTTCACTATAGAGCTATAAAAATTGGGAAAATATCATATGGAAAGAAAGAATGATAGACGTTTTTTGGAGACAGCTATACAAACAAACATATACACTAGATACCTCACATAGTGTAATGGTTATCTAGCTAGGTTAGTAGAACATTGTTAGTGACTTCAGTTCTCACTGGGTACTCTGTACTTTTGGCCTTGTGCCAAATTGAGTTATGCTTAGTCAATGATAACAAGTAGACTTAATATAATTAAAACAGTGGATTTTTGATATAGAGTATAGACTTTAAAATATTCTAGTTCAGTTTTACCATCTTATTTGAAAATAAGTTTGTTTATTTTTAGAATAATGTAACTCTGAAATTTATTGTCACCAATTAACCCATAAATGCTAAACTGTTATTACTGTTATAAATATAACTGCAAGGAAAAATATCATAATATTAGCTTCTCTTAATATATTTTTTTTGAATTTAACAGAACTTAAAATATTCATAATTTTAAAGTTTATAATTAGTTTCAATATTCATTACCTACAAAATTAAATTGTTGCAGAAATAGCCTGTAAAATATTTCCTTTTTTCTTTTTTTTTCAATTTAGATAGAATGCTGTTGAAAGGCTGAATGTTTTTGCATGTCAAATTTGATTTTGCTGGCTTATAGCTTTTGCTTCTGGGACTATTTATGAGCAAATTTCATGATAGACAAAAAGAAAGGTGCATGAAATTGTACACAAATGCAATTCTCAATAGCAAGTTGGCACGCAAGATTGAGTGATGTGAACTGCTCTGCTCGTTTGCCATGGCCAACCAATTAAAGCTATAGATCTGTCATTTGCCCATCGTGCATACAAATCAAACTTAAAAACAAATCAAGAACATGCAACACTCTGTTGTTGACACTCACTAGCTCACACGCGTACCAACAATGGCTAGGAGATCACTCATGCACAACAGGAGGTGAGCAGAAGAAGAAACTAGCAAAAGAACTAGAATGATGATGATGAAGAGACAGTCACAGGCATTCATATCACTGGCTGCTACTGTTTGTTCCAGTAAAAGGATGCTTGAGTGGAACAAGTGATCTGGAACATGGCAAACAGCTCTGGAAACTCAAAGCCAGGAACTGATATTTCTGGCTGAAGCACTTTCCTCTACATTGGTTGTCATTTAAAAGTGTCATTACAATACAGTCCTACTGCTGCTAGCACAAGTTAATGCTGGGTTTGCTTCAAGATTCCAAAACACAGACAAATGGTTTGTATTGCTATGGGCTCATCTTAGTTGGCTGATGATAACCTCTTGTTTATACAGATGGGTTGAAGGTGAATAGAAGAGGCAAAAGAAAATCAAAAGTTGGGACAATTAACAAAGAGGGAGAGATGAAATTGAATTTTCTTTTGATATCTGGATGCTATTTAGATAGGTATGTACCAAAGAACATTTTTATTAATTCTATTTTTAGTTGATTTTCTTTTTATATCCACTTTATTTAAAAGAAAATTCATTTTGCTTAATTTAAATATATATGCAGGATTTAATTCATTGAGAAACTTTTTAATATATTAAATTACCTTTTTTTGTGGATTATTCTTGATTAAAAAAGGTATAAGTATTTATTAATTCAAATTTATATGGTAATAATTGAATATCTTTTCATTTTCTGAAAAACTTAAAAACTGTAAAATTTGTAAGCTACTTTTATAATAAAATTTACTATAAGATAATAAATTCATCAAATTTTAATTATTTCTTAATATATATGATTTTGAATTCCTTTCATATGTAGTAAAATAAATTATTTTGCTTATAGTTGTGTAATCTTTAATTTAAAGCAAAAATTACTCATATTAGAAATTTACTGTTTGAAATATCAAAATAATCTGATGCTTTGTATAGTGGCTCTGTTCATCAATCTTAATTAAACAATTAACAAATAAAAATATGAATAAATATAGATAGGTATATAAAAAATTTTGCAGCATAAAAATATCTATTGTTCAACATAAATTCTTTCTTTATCAATTCATTTAGCTCAATGGTGAATATCAATCATTCAGATAAAAATCCATATAGTTGAATTAATTTTCCTAAAATCATTTTTATAGAAACTTTAATAAAAAAATTACTGTAAAAACCAGGTGAAAATAATTTTTTCTCCTTTTTCATATTTATCTAATCTATGACAGTATATACAAAGTGAGGCTCAAACACCTGAAACTTTTTTTGTTTACAGTACTTTGATATTAAATTTTCAAAAATCTGTCTTCTATTCTTTTTTTTCCTGTTAAATAGAATAAAAGGACCTTTTGAATGAAATAATTATGTTACAGTCAAGTCCGGTTTCTGAGAATAAGTTTTTGTTCCAAAAACTGACATTTTTATTCATTCATTTTTTAATTAACTTGAAACATTTTTTTTTAATATGTGAAAGGTTTTCTGCAACTTTAGTTCAAGAATTTAAAAATGTTTCTTCTGAATGTCTTTAAAAAATAGTGTATAATAATAAATATATTTTTTTTTCTCATTAGAAATAAAGTAAAGACATCTTTTAGCCAAAATATTGCCTATAAAATATTAATCAGTTTGATAGTTTTAGAATTCTATGAAATTAATCAGATTCAAGATTATCTTATTTTCTGTAGAAATTAACAAAAATCTGATCTTGATATTTTTTTACATGATACACTATTTTTCTTACTAAATTAATTTTAAAGAAAAACAATGCTCATATCTGAGTTTGCTTTTTATATCATGTTTATTTTAGTACTTAAATAAAGTTCCTGCTTATAGTATCTTACACATTTTTAAAGATCTAAATCATACAATATAGATTTAAAATCATAATTTGTCCTTATTTCATCATGTAAAACTATCTAGTACATTGTTATTATAATTATTTGATTCTTGCTGTTGACTTACTGAGCCAGTTTAATTTTATTTTTGATTATTTTGTTATTTCTTTATCAAATAAAAATATCTTATTTCTGAATTATTTAACTTTTATATTTTATGTATGACATTTTTTCTTTTTTTTTATTCATTTAAAAAATTATTTTATTCATAAATATGTTTGTTCTTTAGAAAGTGTATTAAGTATAAATAAATATAATACTTTTCTGGATTATTTTTCATTTATTTCATATTTATCTAGATCCTAGTCAGTATGTATACTGGTTTGCTTTAAAGTTATAGATCTTTTTTATTAAAATATCAAGATATTTTTAAAATTACATTTGCTTTTGTATTTTGTATAACTGTTTATTTTTAACTATTTTCAAAACAGTTTCTTTCAGTGATTTTCTCAAGTATTTTTACTTTGGTATATTATTCTATCTAGCTTTCTTGTATGATATTATTGATGTTAAATATAAAAATCCTGTATAAAAATTTCTTGATTTTAAAATTTTATTTCATATTTATTCATAAGAAAAAATTATCCTACCTCCATCTTATTGTACTTTTTACATTTAGTATATGAACTCTATATGCAAATGTAACAAATATTATAGAATATAGATAGTAACATTTAATAGTTCTTTTGATTTTTTAAAGAATTCTGGATAATTAGATTTAATTTCTAAAATGTATAATTAAATCTGATAAGCATTATATAAATCCAAACCATAAAAGTTTAATGTTAATTGCTTATAATTTCAGAAATTCCAGTGTTATAATAACCTGCCTATTTCCCCTTGATTTAAAACAAAATATCATCTATATTTAACATGACTCTAATACCTTAGATTTCTTCACACACCCATTAATTTAGAATTTAAAACCCATATGTGGTATTGTTAATATACATATTATTATAATTATTATTATCATTGTTATTATTTTTTTTTAATACTCATTTTGAGAGTTTTTCACACCAGCATTTGCTGATGGTTTTCCACAGGAGTCTGAGTGACAGCAAGTCTCCTCATGTCTCCAGGACTCTTCTTAGTATTCAGGTTGATCTCAACAATACTGTAGTTTGGATGGTCTTCACTCGTTCTCTTATTTCCAAGTCCTTCAGTCCAGGTACCAATCCTTTAGTGACTATACCTAGCACACCAATTACAATTTGGATAACTGTCACTTTCATGTTCTATAGTTTTTTCAGTTCTCTAGCAAGGTCTTGGTACTTATCTTTCTTTCAGTTTTATCCTGTGGTTAACAAAGTCCACTATTTGCAGGTTCTCTTCTTTTTTTATTGACTTATCACTAGGTCTGTTCATCTGATATTATTATTATTTTTATTATTTCACGCTTTGTGAGTTCTTCATACCAACGTTAGCTGGATTATTATTATTATTATTATTATTATTATTATTATTATTATTATTATGTTGTTGTTGTTGTTGTTGGTGGTGGTGGTGGTGGTGGTGATAGTAATGATATATATTATATTATTAATTGTATAAATATCTTATTAATTTTCATTTTCTAAACAACAATCTAATTTTATTATAATAAAAATTAACTAATTTTGTTTTTTCAATTTGTGATTAAATATCAACAATTTTATTTGGATATAAGTTTATAAGTGCTAAAAAATTCATCTGCAAACCTTAATATTTGACTTTTGTTATTTAATTACATCTTAGCCTTCCCTCAGTATGACCTGTTATATTTACTGATTGTTATCAAACAATTATACAAATATTTATCCTAGTGAAATTTAATTATTTAATTACATCTTAGCCTCTATAAATCCTTCCCTCAGTATGACCTGTTATATTGACTGATTGTTATCAAACAATTATACAAATATTTATCCTAGTGAAATTTTTCCATGAAATGCAGTAATTTTGCTTTTTGTACATAAAGTTAATTTCTTGAGGAAGAGTCATTTGTATGATTGTATGCATGCTATTTTTATTCTCTTGTTTACTTTTTTAGGGGTGGGAGGTTATTGTTCACTTTAAGAGCTGCCAATAGCACTTATTCACCTTCATCCTCCTTTATGAATATTGCTGCTTTCATTGAGTCCTTGTATTCTTGTGATTGATGTGACATTTTTCTATGAACAAGCTCAATATAAATTATAGCAAACACAAATGTGGTTTGTAGGAAACTGTACTACACCAATATTCTCTAATAATTATTAAAAGTTAGTAGGAACGAATAGAGCTACTGTGGTGTGGCATAGCATTACATCTCAGCAAGCCTTTCCGGGAATGAAAAGAAATACAACCACTAAACCATTTCTTTGTATCAATTATAACTCTGTTCAAGTATTTATAGTGAAGAACAAACTCAATCGATAGAAAGAAATGAAAAATGCCAGTGTTATTTAGTTGAATACTGTTGTTCTGCTTAATTGTCTTCATTCAATTATGAAGCAGTTATTTAATCAAGTGGCCAAGTCAAACTATAGAATCATTGTTGCTGCCTCTGGGGGTGCTTAACAGGAGATTTTTACATGCTTTGATCTGCCAATCAAAAGCTAATTTTCATAATTGTAATGAATAATTTATGTCATAGCTGAATCATAACAAACTGAAAAGATTTTATTTGGATGTCAGATCAAATAGCCAGAAAAGGAGGGTTTCCTCCATATTGAATAAACATATATTTTTGATATTGTATCATTGTGCCTTTTAATTACTTCACAACAATTATCCAAAGGAGCCAGATATCATCAAAGAAAGAGCCAGTATTTCCCAGAAGAAACTTTTGTAGAGTTTGATTTCCTCTGGGACTACTGGCACACTTTTGTATAGTTTAATAATATTTTTTCTCTACTCTTTAGATGGCTACTTTTTCAATAGCCATCATGAATATCATCTCTTTCTATTTCTTTGATATTTTTGCTGTTATCTTGGAATGGTAAACCTCAGGTACTATTGCTTCTGATTTACACTGAATGGAAATAGCTTTATTAATTTTGGCTGTGGGACTCTGGATTTAGTTATAACTTTGACTCAGTGTAATGAATGGGAAATGGCCATTAGGCAGTCAATAGATGAAATATAAAGTGAAATAAAAGTCTTGCTTATCAAAGAAAGTTTTTATATTTTCAAAATAGATTATCATCTTCATTTGCATAATTTATTTTTGACAGCAGCAGCAGTAGCAGCAGCAATAAAAGTTGAGATTGCTTGTTTTTTTTTCATTTTTTAAAGATTATTTCATTGATGAATAAATTGAAAATGAAGAGTTTATATGCTACATTATAAATCAACTCACTTCTCAGAATATAAAATAAATGCAATATGCAATAAGATGTGAATATAGTCATGTGATTTATCAAATTCACTTGAATACTATTGTCATAAACATTTTATGCAATGGTATTGCATTTTAGTTTGTGTTATATTCATAGAAATATTCTTTAAAGCCATTTCATAAAAAAGGCAAAATATTTTTGTTTATTATACTCCTCCATTATTTTGTTAAAATTAAATTGTAAGTATAGATTTATCTGACTTCCTACCAAGATTTGACATGAAGTAAGTATTAGCATTTTATTTCTTTATAGTTTGTTTCTTTCGAAGATAAAAATAGTATGAATCTTCATTGATACTCAATTTATTATGCTTTTCTGAGATACTTAAAACTAGCTGAAGTACCTTTCCATACAGAGTAAGAGAACAAGACTTGGACTGCAGTTATTGTTCAATGAAAAATTTCAGTTTACCAGAGGAGTATTTTTTTTTACTTTAAGTGAGTAGCACTTAAAGAATTTATATATTCCAACATTTTTGTTTTTGTCTTTATTGTTAGCCCTAACCAAGCAATCATACTATATATTTTGTATCTCCAGTTTAGAAATATTTAATTAAATGTAAATAAAATAATTTGTTAATTTGTAAATTTAAATTCTGTATAATTAGTTACATATTGCAGTAACATGGATTTCTACTAATAATTATTTATTATTAGATTTCCTCTCTCACTAAGGTTGCCCTTTTTTCATGAAGAACAAATTTTTTTTTTATGCTAAAACCTTCTCCTGGATCCAATAAACATGCGTGCCAAATTCGGTTGCTCTATATCAAACCATCTCCTTTTCTAGAGACATGAGACAAACTCTACCCAATTATTAATATATGTTCTAAAATAAATTTTCTATGATGTACACCACCATTTGTATTTCTAGATTTGAACTTAAAATTCAAAACCTCTTAGGGAAAGCTGATTTGAGAGTAATTGAAATTTAACTGCTCCTTGAATTTACAGAATGGTTTATATATATATATATAAGATAATTTTAGATGGCTACTTTCTTTTAAGTATCAACAACAATTCGTTGTTCAATAATAAAAATCAAACAAGTCTCATATTAATACTGACTGTTGTATATATAAATTACTGGAACTCATCAGTGAGGAAAACATATGATGATAATTTATATCAAACAATTGGCAACAATCATCAATATATTTGTTGCAAAATTAATTCTTAAAAAATATGATTTTTTTGTTAAATAATTTTGCTAACAATGTATTCATAACAAAATTATCTTAGAATCTCTGCAATAATGCTCTTAAATTTTGATACAACTTTATTTTTACAATTTAAAAAGAAAAATTATTCATTCTGTTGTATAAGTCTTTAAAAAAGTAAAACTATTTCTATAAATTAATTATATTTGTCAACTGAATAGATTCTAACAGTGATTAAACTTTATACTCTGTTATCTGTCTAAGTTTTACTTATTCATCAAAAAGGAAGTACACAATTTAGCAGAAAAAGTTGTTTTCATCTTTATTTTTTACTAATCTATTGATAATTAATAATGATTTTTTTTATATATTAGACAAATTTAATCCTTGCCCAGAATACAATGTTGCCTAAAATAGAATAAATGCAGATTTATACACCACATGAGGATTTATTCTTGACTGAAATATGAATGAAAACTCCAGCAACTTGTCTGTTGTTACTTATTGGATGAGGAACTTTTAATGAAAATTTTGTCTGTATTTCAGATAAGCTTTATCTTATAGCCATAAAGATTTCATACTAACTGAAAAAGATTATGTTCACATGCAAGCCCCCATCCATCACACACACACACACACACACACACACACACACACACACACACACACACACACACACACACATATTTATATATATATATATATATATATATGACAAAATTATTTTGTACCTTTTATCAATTTAGGAAAGTATGAGAACACTTGTTTGATATATCATGTTACATCTGAATCTTATCTTAATAATCACAATAGAACTGAGAACATGTAAGCAGCAGCAGCACCACCACCACCAACATATATGAAATGCCAATGTGTTCTGATTCCATGTAGCTTATCATCATTTGAAAGTAGAAATTCCACTAACATAATTCTCATCAAGGGTTTTTACTTCTCTGAGAATCAAGTGAAACTTAGCAACCCAATATTAGGGACAATAATAACAGAAACAATAATAATAATATACATATGCTCTTTCACTCCAAGTTTTCATTTCTCTGATCAATACTAAATCTTTCTGATGGCTTTTCTTTAGCAATCAGTCTAATCTGTGCAGGTGGCTTCCGCTTGTACGGTTTGCTGTCCAACTAATTCAATGACTGCATTCACCAGATTACATTAAGGTCTTTATCTTTACTCACAGCTGCTCAAACAGAAAAACTCATTGGATCAGTTTCTGGAAAAGAGGAAGAAAGAAGAACTGCAAAGAAAGAGAAAAAACAAACAAAAAATTTACAAAAACAGATCTAACCCTCAAACTTAATTCTATCAGAATTGTCATTGCATTGGAAAGTGTTTAGACATTTCTATCTTGATTCAAAATTATTCCCATATATATATATATATATATGTATTCTTATACCTCTATCCTGTATATATGCATACTGAAAATATTGAAAAAAAATTAGGGATTAATAGAGTTTGAAAAAAAATACCTTTAATAAGTTTTAAGTGATTTAAAATGAATCACATTCATATTTTTCCTATATCCTCTTATATTTGTTATATCAACTTTTCTTGCAAAGAGATTGCCTAATCAAATTATAAGTAAAGGAATTGATTGCTATAGAAATGTTTAGGGCATTAATTTTCTCTTTACTAGGCAAATTCTGTTTAAGGCTGTTTTCATGGTTATGCTTACATTTATAGAAAGTTATACACTGCAGAAATAGTACAAATGACACTAATTGTTTGACTAAAACATCCTTGAGTTAATCTCAAAGTTTGTTGTTTTAATGTGTTTTTCACGCTAAACTTTTAAGACCATCAATCATTTCATGGAATCAACAATCATCCCAAGGCATGTACAGTGAATTAATAAGTAGATATGCATTTTATATATGCATTATTGAGGAAAACTGCAAATCAAAACCTACAAGAATGTTGTTTTGCATTCTTACCTTGAGAATATTACTTTTGAAATTTAGGAACACACAATACAATAAAAAAACATTGTTATTATAGAAATCAGGAAAAATGTATAAAGATATTGTATATAATTCTGTAGATTAACTTCAAAGCATTCAATCTTATTTGAAATATATGGAAAATATATGATAAATGTATATGTTATATGAAATATAGGGAAATAGGCAGACTGTTGTATCCATTTGTTGTCATTTGGCATAGGTAGAGTAATCAGACTGTTTTTACTTTTTAATGTTTGTTTTTGACTTCCACCACATTTGCTGGTCCCTTTCTGACCACTTTGAGGATCTATAAATTAAACCGATTAAATCTATGAAAATAAAAAGTGAAGGAAAATATTTTTTGTTACTCTTCATATTATTGGTTGGTTTGGTTGTTTGGGTTTTATGGCATATCATCCTTTGTAGGTTATTTAATGCCAAATCCTTTTTTATACAAATGAACAGTTCTAGATGTACATTTCTTTTTTGTCCAGTGTTTCCATTTGTGCGCGACACACGGAAACACTGCACAGCTGTCCAGTGTTTCCATATGTTGCATGCAAGTGTTCGCTGGATTTTCTGGTTGTGGTAATTCAATTCATGATATAATTCCTCTACTTAAAAAAAACATGTACATCTATATCCTTGTCCTTAAGGTTATAATGATTATGTGGATGCATATTTCCAATCCTCCTGGGAAGACATGGCCCTGGAGGTGACTGTGTCCTCTGTAAAGAGTACAGATGTAACTTGCAGGACACATTCAGGTTAATTGGCCTTGCACTTACCATGACAAGTTGATTTGGCATCACTTGTGTGCGAAGTGGACTGTTGGCTCAGTGGTAGAGTTTTGGCTCTGCATTCTATTGTCACTGGTTCTAATCTCCAGTGGCAGAGATCATAGTATGCACTGCTGATGAAACCTAATAAGGTCAAAACAGCTGTCCAGTGTTTCTGTACATTACGTGCAAGTGTTTGCTGGATTTTCTGGTCGTGGTAATTCAATGAACAGTTCTATTTCAAACAATTCAGTTTAGCATAAGTAAGTAAGTAAAGTTGGCGACCATAGTCGAGGGTGACCCGAAGACTCCCCTTTTCCATAGCTACTACACCAAGGTGTAGGGGAGGGCGCTACTCCTTTCCCTGGATTGCTCCACTTTACCCTTGATTCGTACCTTATAATGCTGAGTGTTAAGCAAGGAGGCATCAAGTACCATTTTTTGAGTCTTTGGTATGACTCGACCTGGGATTGAACCCAGGTCTTCTGGGCCATTGGCAAACACTCTAACCGCTAGGCCAAATACAGTTTAATTATCAAAAACATTTCTATTTCAAGATATTCAGTTTATTCAAATAGTTCCTATTCTAACAATTCAGTTTAATATACATATAGTTTTTGTCCACACACAGTTAAATGTCAGAACAGTTCTATTTCAAACAATTCAGTTTAGCATACAAAAATAGTTTTGTTTCAGATAATTCAGTTTTGCACAGTTTAGTGCACAGTTTAGTTCTATTTGACCCATAGATAGGACCCTATCATGTGCTACCACTCTGGACCAGAGTGAACCTGGGATTGATGGCAGTGAAGGGGTACTCCACATTCCCCAAAGCTCCTGCATTACTGGGACCTTACCATCAGATTGTTTAATATCATATCTAGGACACTCATTGGGCAGGGGTTTTACTCAGTGTATTCTACAGCCCCAGCCGACTGGGCAATAATATTGTTGTTAATGCTGATTCATACAATGCTGTGAAAAATATCATTATTTTTTTGTTGTATGTATAGGTAATATAGGTAATTAAGTAAAAGATAAAAATGAACAAAATTAGCAAGATAATTTTTAATATATTTTTATGAAAATATACAAATGAAAATTATAATGATACATCTTATTCAGAACTTTCATAGTACAACTTAAGTAATCAAAATAATTGTTTTTGTTTATTTTATCTAAAAACAAATAATATACATGTAAAAAGACAAACACAACTTTTATTCAATACTAAAAGGTTCAGAACAAAGTTGTATGGCTATTTAATAATTCATATATATATATATATATATATATATATATATATATATATATAATGCAATGCGTATTCATATGTATGTCTGTGTGTGTATTGTACATAACACTTTTCCATATTACCAGAAATTCTATGACAAGATGAGTGAATTGAGTAGAGAAAATCTGTTATTATGTTAACATAACATAAACTGAGTATTAAGTAAGTATAGCAAAAAAAAAAAGGGACAATTAAAGAACTTCTTCAATAATACATGTAAAAATACATCTCCATTTAACAATTGACCTTGTGTCATATTCTGTTCATAATAGAGTCGTTGGGTAAATATATACAATAATACATGTAAATATGCTATTCACTTTCTTTAAAAGCAGAAATAAGTAAGTGAAGTTGGCGACCGTAGTTGAGGGCGACAAGAAGGCTCCCTTTTCAATAGCTACTACACTGAGGTGTAGGGGAGGGTGCTACTCTTTTCTCTGGATTGCTCCACTTTACCCTTGATAGATACCTTATATTGCTGAGTGTTAAGCAAGGAAGTATCAAGTACCTGAGATTGAACCCAGGTCTCCCAGACCATTGGCGAACACTCTACCCACTAGGCCAATGAGCCAGTGTAAAAGCAGAAATAATAATCTCAAAAATTCTTAAAAGCATGTTTTATTTTATTGGATAAATCAAGATTTCTTGTTTTTACTTTTTCAAAGTTGGAATTATGTGAATAATGATTAATTTGCATTAATTGAATTGTGTGTGTGTGTGTGTGTATAGAAACTCTTTTCAAAATGCATCCAGTTGTTTTGAATATTATGAGAACCAATTGCAATGACCTTGATGTAATTTGATGTTAGTTGTGACTTTTGTGTGCTTATATGAGCAGGTAATCTCTTGTTGGGGTTACTCAGTCTGCAATGAGACACCATTGAGTGAACTTTTGTACTGGTTGACCATTGCATTCATGATGATTGACCAAGTTGATATAATCTTTTACATCGTTTTTTGGCAAAACATATTGTTGCCTGGGTCTGTCAGACACCACTTCCCTCGCTGCTTCTACAATCCAGATTTAACTCCCTGGTACTTTTGGCTTTTTCCAAAGTAAGGAGAATATGAAAAAGTAGCTGATGTTGATTCAGAAAAAGGACTCTATGGACTGTTTTGAAAAGTGTAAAAGTTGCTGCGACACATATGTGAAATTTCCAGGGGAGTACTACTTTGAAGGAGACTAAGTTACTATTGTCATGGGTAGGCTCTTCTTTAAGAATATTTATTTAGTAAATGGCTAAATACTTGCTGGACAGATCTTATATATATATATATATATATATATATATATATATATATATATATATATATATGTATGTATATTGTGTGTGTATTGGTTAGTTAATTGGTTTTATGGTAGGCCAAGCCTTGTTAGATTATTTATTACAACAGTAGTTTTTTTGCAAACAATTATAGGGTTTAAAGTAAATAATAATAAATACTTTGTGAACAATTATAACTTCAAGTAACTATTCTTAATGCAAATAACTTGTACACAATGGTTTCAAATATTCTTATCTAATCCTAATAATTTTCAAACAGATCTATTTGACCCCTAACAAAGAGAACCTGATAATGAAGAGGTGACTCCACACTCCGCAGACTCTTGAGCTGCAGTTTAGTGTCATATTCAGGATGTGTATGTTGGTAGACATATCAATCAGATTACAAGTTAATGATGAAAAAACATTTATTGTCAATGTAATTAACCCAGTGTTTCTTTATTAATCAAGTAGGTCAAATATTATACAGTGAAAGTTTTTGGTGAAAATTCATCTTGTAATTGTGTCAGGACTTATTGATCCTTGCTTGTATATAAAGAATTAATTAAAGTCTAATATTAAAACAGTTAAGTTTTTAGAATATTTCTAACACATCTTTTCAAAATATCCTTTAGATAAGATGATTAAAATCTCTTGATTATGTTTAATACCTAATTGGCTATAAACATGGAATCTGATAAACATTTTATTGATATAAATGTAAACTAATGATGACTAAACAAATGCTTTAGAATAAATCATATTATGAAAAAAAGTTAGAAATATTATGCATTAAAATTGAATATAAGTTTATTATTTTGAATTTAATTTACTATTGGATGTCTGTGTGATATAATGGTTATTAGTATGGAATATTGAAACAACAAGCTGAGTTTAAATTTTGACCAAAGTCATTTGAATTAACTTTGTATTAATGTTCTTTGCAAAGGCATGAATCTACTTATTTTCCCCCTAGCTTTGAGTAGAATAGGAGAGCTGATTTATTTTTTGAGCTATGATATGGGTAACCAGTCTAGGAGAACACCAATTTTGAATTTGAAATCTTGGATAAGGTATCAGAGCAACCTTTTGACTATTTGTCCCAAGAACAGTCATAGTAATGTATAATTTTTTCGATAAAGGAAATAGTGAAAGGCCATTATTACTTAAATCTTGAAGGAGGATATGTCCCTTTCCATTCCATTTATATATGCACAAAAACACAATGTAAAATTTGAATGACAACTCTCAGAAACTATTAATGTCTATGCAACTACTAACCAGATTATTTTTAAAGAATTCAGGTAGTACAATTATTCTTTATATCTGAAGCCCATTATATTTTGTTATATTTTGTAGTATACTATAGATTTCATTCAAGTTTATATCAAATAGTCTATAATGATCAAACAATCTCTAAATTAAACTGTAAAATCAAAGCTAGAGTGGATAATTCAGACAAACAACTTCTTTCTTTTTAAATAAGACTTCTTGACCCATAATTAGTGTAAAAAAACTGATAGTCTTTGCATAAAAAAGAAAATGCTATTTGCCCTGGAGTTAGTTATTGCCTGGGGCCTAAAACATTGAAACATCATTTCTGATTTGGTGCATTGAATTCCAAGAAAAAAAATTAGATTTTTTTGCTCATATTTATTTGTAAGTTTATACTTGATATAAAACTATCACTTCTTTGTCTGATTTACTTTTCAATCTGTCCTTATCCCACTCCTCTTGTTTTCTTCTATATCAGCTTGGTTTTGATAAAAAATAAAAAACATGAGATTCAGTTTGCATTGATTTCCTTAGTCTTATCTCTTTTTTATAATGACCTTATAAATTTCCTATTTATGTCACTTGTTCTTACAATTTTATTTTTTCTGGAAAATTTTTTCTTTCATTTGCATGTTTTTTTATCACTATCTTTAATCAATCAAGATTTTCATGTTTTTGAAGGTCTAGTAGTTGATAATATCAGACATTTGAAAGGTTACTGATGAGCAAAAAACATTTCTGAGGTCAGTTTTTATTAATAAAATATAAATTTAAAAAAAAAAACATTCTGCTTGGTTAAAAACAGTTTTTTTAGGTATATATTTAAAACATTTCTTTAGGGAAAAATGATAAAAGTATAAAATCAAATGAAATATTATCCGTACCGTAATAGATTGATCAATCTTGTGTTTTGTAAAGGTCACTATATTATTTGACATACAATTTGTGACTCTGCTGACACAATGATATTATCAGTGAGTTTGCAAAATTTATTTTTCTTACACTTTTACAGTTGAATAAATATATTTTTCTATATTCTTAGAAAAGATATTGTTATAATTATTACATTCAGTACCCAACTTATTATACATATACATTATACATATGAATAAATACATCCATAGCCTGACACAATTATTAGCTGAATTTTCATCTGGATTTTTAACTGTATAATATTTGATCTTAGTTATCGATATTTATCACTAAATTAACTGCATTGACAAAGAAGACCCAAGTTTAAATCTTGGACAAGGCTATTTGCATTTCACATTAGGATAATGCCCTTCTCACTCCAGCTATATGTTGATAATTAGACAGACTGGTCTCTTTAACCTTGGTTAGGCAACCAGTCTCGGAAAAGGAAAATTGACGTGTTATATCTGCCTAGAGCAGAGGGGTGGGTAAATACAGACAATGAAGAAGATTACGTTAAAAAATAAATATTTATTCTGTAAAATAATTGCTTCCTTCCCATCATTAAGGTACAGACTTATTGATGTACCTATGTTTGTGTTGTTTTTAGAGAAATTCATAGAATAGTTTATCAATTATTGTAAATATCTTGAAATTGTAATAATGAATAGTCTTGAGTCAATGAGATTTGATTTTAATCCTTACAGGTTTGGTAAAGTGAAGAACATTTATTGTTTAATCTGGTTTTATGTAATGGTTTTCAATGAGAAGAACTTAGTGTGATATTATTAGAGCAATTCTTACCAAAAGAGATTGGAAATAAATAGATTATATCTAAAACATTGATTATATACTTGGATATACTTGTACATAGAATTTGAAGAGTCAAAGTAATACCAATATTCAGTTTATTTTTTAATATAAAATTGTAATATAAATTTTTCAATTTAGATGTTAAGAAAGATTTTATTTGAATATATATTCCCCCAACCCTTCTGCTATGGGTAGGATGCAACACAAAATCAATTTTTAAGCAGTGTACGGTTGCTTTGAATTCATAGTTCTTATTCTTGAATGGTTACTGTACCAAGGCTTAAAAGCCCATTCTGCCCTACTATTTACTCATCATCATCATCAAGTTGTACTGATGGCACAGAGTTCCCCAACTCTCTCTCTCTCCATCTGTCCCTATCATCAATTTCTCTTGGCTTGTCCTCTTGATTGCATCCATTGTCCACACAGAGCTGATGTATGTAAGACCTTGCTAGTCAGCCATCACTGGCACATCCATGTGGAGGAGCCTGTTCCTTCTTGTTTAAAACATGTAAACTCTGTTTTATTTGCATTCACATAGAGACCAATGCTTCCTGCTATTTGCTCCTGGCTATGCCGCAGGGATTCAGCTTAAGCAGGTGTATTTGCAACAAGTGCTAGATCATCTGTGTAGTCTGTATGTCATTGTTTCTGTTTAAAACTATTTTCTTTTATGTACTCTGATGATTTGATGGATAATCAGTATCTGTGATGTCATTGATTGATTTTTCCAAAAGCTGTTCTGATTTTTCCTCTGAATTTTTTCAATTACAGGTTGGATACAACTGAGAAGTAGGGCATTATAAACTTCAACAGTTATTGCCTTAAGAGTTATGTCTCTGTAGTCCTTTGTGATTCCAAGGTTTCCCTTCTTAGAGAAGAGATGGATACAACCTTTCATTCATTTCTTTGTGTTTTGTTTATAGACAACATTGCATAATTGAAGAAGTCTTGTTGTCAAATTTTTTTGTCTTCCATACTTCAGGTGGAATTTTCTGCTTGTAATTTTTTTTCGCTTCTGCCACAAGTCCTTCCTCCATAAACTGTCCTAGTTTGATGTCTTGTTTGCAATTAATTTTTTGGTAATTTTATCAGTGATGAGTAATAACTATTTGATTTTGTTTACCTATTTGTTTAACCCTTTGCTTCTTAACCTGAGGAAACCCTGTATTTAAGCTCACAAAAATAGAATTAAAAAAATGAATACAAAACACCTTTAAATGTTGCTCCAAGACTCAAATATCTGTGTTTAAAGTTATCTGTGAAAAGAATGGTCATTATATTAAACCTTTTATTAACAGTATCTGAGGTAATCTTTCTGAGCCTGAAGTATTGGACTTGCAGTACGTATAAAATTGCACTCAGCCAAAAATATTAGGCTTATGGGGTTCAAATAACAAATCACTTGAATCCAGATGACTACAGTTTTGCATAGCATATTTTCTGATCATCTTCCTATGATTAGGTTGAAATTATATTCAAATTTTGCCCAAAGGAAAATCTTTGGCTTTAAACTTATGAATTTATTGAAATAAAAGGATTTCCATTTTATGTGTTTACAATGTTTGTCAAGTTGACATTCTTTGCAAAATTATTTGCTTTCTTCTTCTAAAATGTTATTCATGACTAAATCATATGAAACTGGAAAAAACATATTCAGCAAAATATAGGAATTCAAAAGAGAATCAGAATAGTAATGACAACCATTAACTTTTTGTTTAATGCACAGAAAATCTTTTCAAGTTTATTTTATTATTTAAAGAATGTTTACAAAATTTGAAATTTTTAAAACAAAAATTTTGATTAACTCAAAAATCTTTTAACAATATTTGATATTAATGCAAACATGAAATTTACTATGCAAGAGTAAAAGGAGATCCATTCAGTAGTTAGAAATTTACTTTTAAACTTGCATAAGTTATCAGATAAATTGAATCATTTATCTGGTTTTATTTTAAAGAAATTACTGGAAAATGCAGTTTTTTCCTAATTTGTCTTTGTTGATAGACACTATATGAGGCTGTAGAAGCATATACGTCAATTGAAATGACAAGCACCTTACGACAACCACAAGAAATTATAATTGAGGATCGGTAGGGACTTCTTGGCTCCAGAAGATAATAGCATTGAATGATCCTGAAAAATGGAGGCACTCTGACAACCCTGTATTATTCTGTGAAGGGCTTTGCTAGTAAAAGCTACAGGATTGTGAAATGAATCAGCCTTTGCCATGGCACCTGGCAGACTTGATGACAAGAGAAAATTGTCATGTAGAAAATACATAATCATTGTGCTAATTACAGTCTAGCTTTGCCTGCTATTACTGCTGTATGGTGGAAGTAGTGGTGATGGTCCCAATTATTATATGAAGTTCACTTTCTTTCTTTCTTTCTCTCTCTCTCTCTCTCCTTCCTTGAGTGGCTTGGGTGCATCTATATTGCTTTTCTTCCTCATCAAATGCATCACTATATTCTCTATCATTCAACCTTAGGATCCCTTTTCATCCACCTACCTGTCACTTGTCACCTTTGGTTTCCATTCTCTAATACAACATTTAGCAACCAAGTTACAGTTTTAATCCCAGTTTTATATACTATTATATTGATAATGTAAGACTAAGAAGACATGATAAGGCAGCAGTAAATAAAATGAATATGTACATTAACATTATAGACTCAAACAGTTCTATTAATATACTTAGGAAAAAGGGAAACTAAATGTATAAGTTTTTAGTCTATCTATCTATCTATCTATATATATATATATATATATATATATATATAAATGATTAAGAAGAGTTTTTTTGATTACCCTTTATGAATGACCAAATGTTCTGATGTAGAACTTCTAAATTTATCATAGCCACTTATTGAAATCAGAGGAAAGATTTTATATTAAAACAAAAGGGGTAACTTTTATTCCTCAAAAGGAAATGGAGCTTTTTTTACTGTAAATAATAATCAGTTGGAAGCCATGTTGCTACAAGATGTAACTCATCATACAGAATTTTAATTTCCAAACTTTAAATGGAAAAAATTAGATTTTCTTACTAAAATAATATTTCACATTAAATTAAGCATTACTAATTAGGTTTAAAGGAAATTCTTCAAGCTGAAGATGAAAAATAATTTCATTATATTATTGTTTAGTTAAGATTATGGAAACAAACTATTTTCTCTTATGTGGGTTTATCTTTTCTCATATTAATGTCTGTTTGTAATCATTTGATGTAAATGTTTGATTGGCAACAAAGGTGATAAAATAATAAGTTTTGATCTCTTAATTAGCATAGACAGGTACATTAGCTTAACTTTATATATAACTTTATTGTTGCATTGATAAATATCAGCTCAATTATTCTTATATGTTGAGTACATTCTTATAATCATTTATAATAATATAACCATATTGCCCTGAATTTTATTAACTGAAATATAGATTATACAATATTTGAATGAATTTTGAAATAGAAAACTTTTTGGATATATAAAAAAAGTACAACCCAAACTAATTTACTGCAAACTTTCCTATGGAAAACCTCAGCTGCTTCAAAATAATGTTAAATCTAATTTTATTTCTTCTTTAATATACAATTTTTCTACTCCCACTGTTCTATTGTGCTATTTATACTAAACATCCAGATGTATCTTATAGTGGAATATCTTTTTAATGAATTGAAAAAATATGTTTAAAAAATCTCATCAACTGAAACATCTTTAAGAAATTAGATGTATACACTTGTGATTAAATTGAACCTTAAGCAATATGCATTTTTTAATTTATTTTTGATTTTTTTAGAAAATTGATTGAGCATATTTTAATTAAAGTTATTGTAAGCTTTTGAAACATGTTAAATTATTTTCAACACATTCATTACTTCTTCAAGTGATTAATTACTTGAGTAGTAAATTTATTTTCCGACTGATTGAGAAACGTCTTGGGAAAATACATTCTAATTTTCATTAATTAAGCTTAATTAATGTTGGTGCATTTGGTTTAAATTTTGAATTTTGAAAAAATTCCCATTCTAATCTTATAATCAATAGAGATTTATTTCATCATTTTTTTGAAAAATTTCCAATAAATTTCAAAAGCTGCCATGAATAACTGCCAATAGAAGAATTGTAGTTCTTTTTTTAATGTTAAAAGCTGGTTTAATATTTTGTTTCTTAAATTTGTTACAAGAAATCAAGCAATATAGAACCTATAGTAAATGTAATATTAATGAACATTTATTGGACGTTGTTTGTCACTTGACTAAATTGGTTACAAAGAAGACAATTTAAACCATGTGAATTTGTGTTGCATAAAATCCAATTCCCTTTAGCAAAGTTGGAAGGTTTTTCATTCAGAATCAGAAACACAATGCTGAGTCCATCATCAATCTTTATTTAACATGGGAAGATTTGAAATTGATACTTCTAAAAAAGAACAAGAGCCACCATTTGTATCATAGAATGTTAATGTGTTCAGTTTATAAATAGGCACACTTTTCTAGCTTTGTCTCTAAAAGTCTATATAAATATTAAGTAAGGCCACAATGATTTTCATCATCTTTATTGTTTTTAATGAAGCAATAAAAAAATAATTTGAATTTTGGACTATGGAAAATAAACAAAGTATTGATAAATAAAATGTAACAATCAGTAAATATTCAAAGTTTATATCTATGATTTACTTTGTCATTTATTTTAAATTCTAGTAATTAGTTTTTCTGAAACTTAATTTAAAGAACATTAGTCTTATTATTTAACTATTTTTGTTGGTAGCTCTGGAAAAGGCAACAAAAACACTGCCTTTTCTTTTCTATATCTGTAAATGTACTGGAAAATCTTGTCCAGTTTATCAATATAAATTTAAAACCTTAACATTGGTCTAGATACCCTTTCTAACTTATACTTTTTTGTTGATCCATATTAAAATTCTTAATTGGTATACTTTCTAGAGACCTTAACTTTGCTAATTGAAAGAATTTCATTGGGTTGTATCTATTTATTTGGCCCTGAGATAATATAGATATATTTATTAACTATCAGCTAGTGTCAACATCTGCATTAATTACTAGGTAAGAGTAATAGTTCATCAAAGATGTTTATTTTGACCTTTGCTACCAGAGTAAAATGTATCAACTGACAAGTATATTGTTTAGTGAATATTTTAAGTGGAATGAGAATTAATAATGCACTATACATTTTAATAGCATATAAAGAGTTAATTTTGTTAAAGATCTGGCATTAAGAATCATGAATGCTTTTTATATTTTGTCTTTTCATTTTTAATTTGCAGAGCTATGTAAAATTAATTTAGATTTAGAATAAAACACTTTTCTCTTGAAGACTGATATGACTACTATTTTTTGCATTATATTAGAAGAAATTAAGATCAGTTATTTAAAAATCAATTTGTGAATAGGTAATCAATTTTGATTTCTTTATATTTATTATAGAAATAATAACAATTTGACAAAGTAAGAAATAAAAACAAAATCGAAAAGGAAAACAAACATTGTGTTTGGAAATATTTGAGAAAAAAACTGAACATTTACACAACTCTGAAAGGTGAGTTGAGTGAACTTTAAGAAAATATTAGAAATGTTTATAAAAAAAAGGTTAAAAAGAGCTAAGTATAAAGCAAGAAAAAAATGTTTGATTTGTGTTTAGGGCAACTGTGTAATAATATATTGCTGCCTTTTAATGTTGTTAATTTATCATGAAGCTTTGCAATTCCAAGTAAATGATTGGATACAAGAGTTACTGTTTAGCAAACTTAAAGCTGAGGGAGAATTTTTTTTAGAAAGATACTGAGAACTTGTACAAAAAGTCCAGGTCAAATGATTACATTTCTATGCTTCCTAATGAGTAGCCACCACCATCATCACATCTATAATTATTTAGGTAAGTGATATTTAAGTAAGCGTAATTTTTCACTCACTCAGCAGACAAATCATGCTATCCATTCACTATGTGTTGCACTTCTTACAATTTGTTGACATATAAACATTCAAAGTATTGGAATTTTATACAAAAATACTCAAATACACTGGACAGAATGCATAACAAAAACCCAAAAGAAAACAAAAAACCATCAACAACAACAACAACAACAACAACCAGTCAATGATTTTCAAAGCTGTTCCTCAGAATTAATCATGAAAAGAAAGACTTTTGCCAAAAGTGCTATTTTTTAAAAATCTCTTTTTTCATAGAAATCTACATCAGCTATGTAGCATGTATAATTAGGTGTCATCAATGGACGGTTTCACTTTTAAGTTGGCACAAATTAGACAAGAAAGTAACAAAATAAAATCACTGAGAAAATGAGAATTTTGTATTTTATACATCAGATACGACAATCATTGAACTTAATATAATGAAACAGTTAATCTGAACAATTAATATGAAATTATTTGAAGAATGACCATGTTATAAAAAGAAAAACAGGCATTATATAAAACAATATATAAAACAATATATAATAATTTTAAAAAGTGTATTTGAAAGTAGAATTTTATATTTCTTGTTAGCTTAGTGTTTTATTAAAAATCAAGGATGAGAAACATTTTAAATATTGATTTATATCCCTAGTACAATTCTTGGAATTCTCAGTAAAAAAAAATGATTTTTACTTATTCAATATTATTCCCTGATGTGCTTGGGAAAGTATCCTCATTTTGGTTTTTATTATGATTATAATCTTTCAGCTTTTGTGCCTAAGACCTTCCTCTGGTACCTGCCATAGTCTGTAACCTTTTTGGAATTTCAAACCAAACCCTTTAATTAATCCATAAAGGTAGATTGTTCTCATTCCACAGAATATGCTTAGTAGTCCAGGTTAAAAGCACAGTAAAGGTTGTCTGAAACTAAACTCTTTTAGATTTTATTTTTCCAATGCAGGTATCATTGGGGAACAAGAAATGTTTTGGACCATTTACTAAAACTTTTCTCATTTCTTAATGGAGAAATAAAGTCTAAAAAGTTTGGTTTCAGATTACCCTTACTGTGCTTTTAACCTGGACTATAGAGGCTATCTTGTGTCAGTTAATTCTTCCCTGAAATGTCACTTGTTTCTTCCCCTGAACCAAATTATATGACTTTTTCATGCACTACCTGTTGGTTGTGAGTTTGATCCCTAAATCAGGCAGGTCATAAAAATGTCATATATTCTGGTTCAGTAGAGCAGACAAGAAACATGGCATTTCAGGGATGAATTAACTAGGATGAATTAACTAAGAAGAATTAATTAGGAAGAATTAATTAGGATGAATTGACTAGGAAAAATTAATTAGGATGAATTAACTAGGAAGAATTAATTAGGAAGAATTAACTAGGGAGAATTACCTAGGATGAATTAATTAGAAAGAATTAACTGGTATTTAGATTAATTGAGAATATTAGTTTTTAAAAGTAAAGAAAAATGCTTATAGTGGATACAAGATATAAAAGATTTTCCCAAATTTTATAGTTTTCATATTTGAAGCTGATTCTGTTATCAAAACCTACTTACAATTATACTGGTTAATTGCATTAGATATTTATAAATGTATATTTATGTCTGTGTTATCCATTGTATTAAAAACTAAATATGATTGTTTTTGTTTTCACTTAAATCTAATCTTTTTATTTTCATTTTTTGAGTTATTGTAAATATTTGGTAATCAAAGTAATCTTTTACTGCCTAGCCTTAAGTAAAATTCATGTCAAGTAGGTATTGAAAGTTATTTGTAATTATCAATTAAGGATAATTGTTTATAATATTAATACATAATTAGATTTGTGATATAGAAAATTTATAAGAACACTTTGCTTGGATTTTTTAAATAATTTTTATAGGCAAATTATATACAAATAAAAATAAAAGCATAAACAGGTTTTTTATCTTCCTGTTAAGCTGTCTGAACTGCAATTTTATTTGTATAATGTAAAAGAGAATAATTATCAGTCCTTAGTATTTCTTTGTTTATTAATTTATTAATTTTCTTAGCTAAGTCTAATTATCTTAAATTATCAAGATGTATCTATAATATACAAGGCATTTCAGATACTTTTTCAAATACTGATTCTATTCTACTATATCATAATTGATTCAGAAAAGAAAAAGAAAATTCAGCTTAACATTCTTTTCATATTTTATACTCTATATTGTGTACTAAATTTTAACCATACATAAAATTTTCTAGTTTAGAAGTTAATAGAAATGTTGCAATTACTTTCTGCCATAAGTCAAGGAATCATTTAAATTAGTTTTTTTTTCTGAAAATATTTATTTTGTTTGATATACAACTAAGATCATAAATTGAATAAAATGTGACATTTAGAAATTAAGTTTAATAGAAGAAAATTACTTTATTTCATATTAAAGAAGTTTTATCCATCGTAGATTATCAATTTTCATTCATACAAAGATGTGAATAGCATATAAAATATGAAGCTTTAAATTTTAAAATATAAATGAAAACATGCACATAACTGAGTAAGGATGTCTAGACATCTAAACATTCAGTGCCAATTTGGAAAATGAAAAAAGAAAAAAGAAGCCAATCTCAATACTTTTTTTTTATCAGCGGCTTTTAGTGAAACACAAGATTGTTCACATACAGCATTCTCCACACTCACTTAGATCTATGAAACTTTTATTATCATCTGAACTGAAAATTAATCTCCAAGATTTGAGGATGTTTGTGTGTGGTGGGGGACATGAAAAGAAATACAATGACACAGCTTCACACCATATTAAAAAAGGAATTTTAGAGGTGCTTTGACCAATAAAAAATTCCCTTGAATAAGTGAGTTAAACATCAGAAGACTATTATGGAGAAAATTAATGCCTTTGGTAAATACAACTTCTGTCTCAACATTTTCATTGTAGTTAATTTTTATTCAATTCTATTGATTTTCTTTCGTTTCTTATATGCACTTTTGCATCATTGATCTATAATTTGGTTATTATACTTGAAAAGTATTAAAACAAAATTTATGTATTGTGGATAATTATTGAATGCAAATTCTTCAACATGTAGAAGACATTTTCAATTTGAAGCCAACATAACTGAAATTTATATGAACACATTGCAGTGTTCATGTTTTACTTTATCATACAAGAAGCATATTGAGACTTGGAATTTTGCCTTTGACTAGACTTGGAGAAGCAGGAAAAGATATTACTGTTATTTTTTATCTTTTTATGAAATATTGATGTATAATTCATATTTGAAATCTAAATCCTAAAATGTAAATTGAAATATGCTTGCATATGACTGCATTATCATAAATATGTTCATATACTTAAATCTATTTATGTTAATAATTATTGGATTTGGAGGCAGTTTTTTTCCTTGATCTTGAAGAGTTGAGTTTATAACAATAACCAATAGTCTACAGGATGGCATCACTAAGAGGATAGAATTTAGATTTTCAAGCTTCAAAGGAAAAGGACCATCAATTATTTTTCTTACTAAAATAATTCTTCCCATTTAATTAAATCTTATTAAATGACTTTGTAGGTAATTCTAGAAGTAGAAGATTTAAGATAATGACATAGTATTTTTGCTAATTTAAAAAAATATTCTTTACAAAATTCTGAACATTAACTTCATAAAATAGTATAAAAATATATTTTGTAAATCTCTTTTCTGTTATGTGGCATGAATCTATCTACTCCCTCCAGCTATGGGTAAATAGTAGGACAGAACTGGCTCTTTAACCTTGATATGGCAACCTGTCTAGGAGACAGAAAACTCTGAATTCAAATGATTGTAGCTGGAAACCACAATTGGACACCAATCCCCAAGAGACTTGACATTCTGAAGCCAGTTTAATCTTCATCTGGTTGATGTCATTTAGGAAAAGGGAGAGGAGTAATAAATAAATGTTCTAACCATTCAGTATTATGATTATGAATTGCTGGGATACAAATGTTGACAATTTACCTAACATAGACAGTTTCTTTAACTATTCTGTGGTTATAATATATGTCAAATGATTATTTACATTCTTTTACATTCATGATATTTAATGAGCTCTCTTTTTTTTTTTTCTTTTTTTTTTTTTTGCTGTGATTAGCTTTCTGTATTCTATCAAATGATATCTATTCATAGCCCATGATAATTAGATGAGGTGTATTTGTATCCTTGAAGAATCCAAAAGCAGTATAAATATTTCATCATCTATGATAGATTATAAATTCTGACTTATTTATCTATATTATTATCCCTTCAGTTAATTCAGATATTTTAATTTCCCCAAACTTAATCAAATATTTATATGCAACCACTTAAAGGCTCTCATCTGCATCTTTTAACTAATTATATCATATTGTAACTAAATAAGTACTATGCAATTACCATTTAATAGTTATGAATGGGCTGTGCAAATTGGATTGGAAATTACTTTGTTCTTTAAGTTTGAGTATTTTAATACTTATTTTACTTGCAAAAATTTTGCTACTATGTGCTATTTTTCCTATGCTATTGTAACATACATGTTATAACAAAGTGGGTTCAAAAAGTATCTACAACTGAAGTTGTATTTATCAAGACAGAAATGAAAAATAAACTAAATATGTATTGATTTTCCTCAAAATTGATATTCAACACTTATTCCAAGAAGTTTTCTATTGGTTGAAGCACCTGAAATTCCACTTTTGATATGGTACGGAGCTGAGCCATTGTATTTCTTTTAATTTTCTTCATATCCTAAAAGCTTACACTTGAGATGAATTTTTGATTTTGAAAATGAAAAAAAGTTGCACATTGCTGAAGGTCTAGTGAGTAGAGAGAGTTTGCTGCATGCAATTGCACAATCCTCTGTTTTGCTAAAAACTGCCATTGAAAAAATACTGAGATTGACTTCATAATTGTTTTAAAAATTGACTCTAACTCATTCATACAGCAGTTTTGACAATATCTCTTTATTATAAAAATTGCTCATCTGTGTACACATTTTAATTTAGATTTTTTAAATTAGAAAAATCTAAAGCTTCAATCTCAATACTTTTTGATCACACCTCATAGAGTCCTCTGTAAAATCAAATGTAGCCATTGATTATTTTTATTCTAGACTATAAATTGGTAAATTTCTGTTCATCTATATTCTATTCTTTTATGTCTATTCCCAGAATATATATCCAAATTAAAATTGCAAGGTTTAGATATATAATCTCATAAAAAAGAGCAATATTTTATGATTTAAGAAGTTTTCTCTTTAATATTTAGATTTGTATATGCATGTAAACAGATTTATAAATATTCTCAAAATTGCACAAGTAGATATATCCGTATATCTAGCATATGTGTTCATGTTTTTTATTCATAACTTGCTCAAGAATCACTATCATGTTTAGTGTCAAGTCACATTATATGTAGAGAATTTATAGTATAATTAAATGAAAATAGATAATGTAAAGTACTCTATAATTAGTGATTAATAGTTATCTCCCCTGAGAAATTATGATGATTAAGGTGAGCATGAAAACAGATCTTACACTCTTATCTTAAAGTTGTAAATTGGATTAGAAATTGCTTTATTGTCCAAAAGAATCTAATGCTATGGTCCTAATAAACCTTTTACTACAATGTGCTATTTTTGTTGTGTTGATGTAACATACATGAAAAAATCAGATCATTATAATATAGACTTGCTAGATTTCATCTGATCAATCTCTTAAATATAATTAGTCAAAAATGAATTTAGCAAAAAGTGCATTATGATGTTCTTATTTTCAATCTTTAGCAGAAAAAGTCTCTTCTTTTTTATTGATTGGTTGATTCAATACAGGATATTTTATAAAGTCTCTTCTAAACTGTCTTGTACAAGTCATTTTACAGTTGGTCCATCTTGTAAGCAATGCTTTGACAGAATGCAATGTTAAGTCTGAGAAGGCCTAACCTTAATACCTTAATTGTAGTTTATTGTCTCAGGTGGCCAGGCCTGGTTTGGGGCTTGATACCCATTGAATGATTTGCCCTTTATGACCAAGCTAGAGGGATTAGCCTTTGGCTAGACATGGCTGCTGGATATCTGCTTAATCTACCTACCTACTTATCTATCTACCTCTTTAGGTATACTCTCTTTATATAGGATCATCATATAAGATAATATTACCAAGATGGTGGGAGAGAGGAAAGAAAAATCTTTATCTTATTGTTTTTGTCTTTTCTTATTATTAAGATGATACTGATGCTGTATTACTTGATAAAGCAGATGCTTCTTTTTTGTGTTTCTTTTCTGATTAACGAAGCAACTTGTTATTTGAGTCCCTGTTTATCTTATTGAGGAAGACATTAAGATCAATGGATTCTGCTGTGATCATTGATTGCTTTTTCCTTTTTTTTATATGATAGGTGAAATTTTGACATTTTTTTACCAAATCTTTTTAATACACTTCACACTCTTATTTAATACATACATTTTTAACTTTCCCAATAAGAAAATCAAAACTTTACAAATTTATGGTTGTCAGTGATCCTTTGTTAAAAAAAAACTAAAAAAGATGAATTTATTGTTATCAGCTATTTGGCCCTATCATGATCCCTGATACAAGAAGCTTTAACAGTAAAAAAAATAATTCTCCTGGGCACAAGGACCTATATCTACACTTGGTTTGTTTATATATTCTTCTTTGTACAGCTTCTTTCACCTTATTGACTTTCTAACATTTTTTCTCTATTATTTTGATCTCATCACAATGAGGCCAATGTGCTATTTTCTCTTTCATAATATATGATGTTTGATTTTTTTATCATGCTTTTTATAATAGTTTTCTAGTATTCAAGTTTAATTTTCAAGGTGTTTTTAGATTGTTCACATATATCAACTACATGGAGGTTTCATAAATGCCATCTCATATTTACTTAGTATGGGAGTCTGACAATTGTGTTGTATTGGTTTACTATGAAATAATGATATTTTTTAAAATTTTATTTACAATACATCAGCTTAAACATTGAAATAGTTGTACATTAAAAGAAAGGAATAAGCATTTTTCAAAAATAGTAAAATTTGAAATTTCTTGCACATTCATTATAACATAACTTAATTAAGAAAAAAGGATTTTAGTGCCAAAACTAGTGTTATTGGTAAATATATATGCATATCAAATCCATTTCTTTTCATGCCAAAAGGCATTGAAGAAATTAAAATTAATGTGAATATACTGGGTATAAAATACACAATCAAAAAGTAATTTTCTTAGGCATTATTAAATTATATACTCAGTTGTAAAAATCAGGAATGAAATTCTATATTTTCTGTTCATTTATCCCAGTAACTTAGAAGTAGTTAGAGTTTAGAGCTTATCTAAAATCATTCTGAGATCAGAAACTTTTCTATTAATATATAACACAGGCTTTTTAATGCCATAAATCTGTGTGTGTGTGTGTGTGTGTGTGTGTGTGTGTGTGTGTGTGTGTGTGTGTGTGTGTGTGTGTGTGTGTGTTGATGTTACAGACTTGTCTAGGAATTAAAATTATGTAGCTTTTCTTAATGATAAAAGAATATAACATTCTTATCCTTTAAGTCATTTTTCATTGCAGCAATTTATGAAAAGTATTTAGATATTTCATCTCATATTGATGTAAAAATATATAAGACAAATAACTAATAAGATTTGTACTTATTAATGTAGATAATTGTACATGGATTCATATAAGAACAATATGCTTGGTTATATATAATTTTAGGTATGAATTTAATTCATTCTCTGTCAAATCAACTTCCAACGGACAAAATTACTAACTCCTCTTACCTCTTCCCTTTCTTTATTTCATTTTGAATTCTTTTCAATGGTTTGATAGAATCCACACTTGTTGTTTGTTCAGCTCTGGGATTGTATCTATTATAATGTAAAGCACAAAATTTCTAATGGTTTCCCTACTTCATTTTTGATTATGTATAAATGAGCATGAAGGAATTCTCCCTAAAAACAGATCATTAATTACCTATTCAAAGTTGCATTAGTTTTACTATGGAAAAAAAATTATATAAGAATTTATATTTTTCATTGATTATTCTAATATTGCATCCATTAATATTTTGTGGGTTGTGCTAGCTATGCACACATACACACAGCCATGTATACATACAGAGACAAGTTTACTTATAATAAAATACCTAAGATATTTATCCAATAACTTAGATATTTTATTGATTATAACAGAAAATTAGACTTTTTGGGGTTTTTTGGGGGAGGGATGGTTGTCAGATTTTATCATTTATTCAAAATTAACCAAATTTTAAAATTTTGATTGTCAAAATACCCAGAATATTCAAGCAAAAATTACTACTGATTTTGTATACCTGAAGTATTTACTTGAAAATCTTTTGCATTATATTTAACTAAATATTGTTGGATCAAAGTCATTATCATACCAGTGAAAATATTTTTATTAACTTAACAATGGTTCTATTAATAAAAACATAGACATAGCTTTATATTTTCATATAACATTAATCAGGTATTACATAAATGTACTTTAATCATTTTAATGTTTTAAATCAATATAACATTTAGTTGAATATAGTTCTTTAATACATATCAATATTAGTTTAATTAATGATTAATATTTTTAAAATATTTTACTTGTTAATATTGAATATCACTTATTTTACTTGTTGAAACAAATTGTAAATGATCATGGTTACAATCTTAAACAAATTCAATGAAATGTGTTTTTAACAGCTATTGATAATTATAGTTATATCATTTCTCCTATTATAATTTATTTTTGTTTAAATGATTATGAACATTTGTCCTTAAAAATTAAATATTCAATATGTATGTCATCACTCCAATTATTATACATTTTATAATTTAAAAGTGTTTACTAGGGCTGGTTTGGTAGTGTAAAGAAATATGAGACACCAATTTAGTTTGTATTAATGATTTTCAAAATTGGTTTGTTAACTATTCCATCATAACAAGGGATGTTTGTGGATTTTAAATATAAGACTAGGCAAGTATATATAATTTTTATATTAATCAAATTATAATCATTATTTTCAGAGAACAGCTTATTATCCTTGTAATCCTTTTTCTTTAAATTTATCATATTATTATCAGGTAGTACTTTATTGAAATTATAAAATAGCAGTGTTAATAAGTAGAAAAATATAACTTATGTTTCAGATGTATTTATTCTTTATTTCATGCAAAACTCAGGATAATCCAACAAGTAAGATTCTTCATTAAAAAAATTAGAAATAGATATTCAAAAATATTTCTAAAGTTAATGATAATAATGATAGTGATATAGATAGATAGATAGATGTTTGTTATAACCTATTTCATTGGGATACATCCTTGAATATTCTCTTCATAAGGTTTACTTAATGGTGTCTATCTCCTCCTCAAGAAACATGCACCAGGTCATACTGGGTTACATGATACCTACAACAAGGAATGACTTCCTAGCTGATGATGATGATGATGATGATGATGATGATGATGACGATGACGATAATAATAATAATAATAATAATAATAATAATAGAAAGCAAAATTTTGGTATAATATGATGTCAAATAAGTTTATTTTTACAACTTTACATTTTTAATTTATTTCTGTAGAATGTAATTTTCCCTTATAGCTGGATTAAAACAGGTAATGATCTCTCCAAATTGACATTTAAATTGTTATAATCTTCCACTATCTTATTCATTTTGTTTAAACATAGGAAAAAAGTAGATTGAATAGTTTTTCTGCTTTTCTAAATATCATTTTCTTTTCTTTAGTTTCGTCTCTATATGAAAAGTATACTTGTAGAGCTTAGTAACTAGTAACAGTCATGAAAATAGCTTTTAATTTTATTGTTTAAATTAATATCACAGTCATTATGTTTTTCTTTTTGCACTTGTTTACTAGATGCTGATTTATTTGTTCATTAAAGTATTTTATCTAAATATATGAAAATGAATAGAAAGCCTATTTTTATAACTTAACTTTAAAGTATTATGTGTTTAATAGTTCAGAATATATAAAAGTTAAAATCAAATTTTAAAAATATCATGAGGACTAAATTACTCACAAATTATAAAATTTTAATTGTAACAGAAGATATTTTTAAAAAATAAACTTTTTAGAAATATAATAACATTAATGTGTACATAATAATTCATATTTGATATTTTTATGGAAACTAGAAATAATTTTGAACAGAAGATAATAATCATGCTGTTAGGGGGATTAGATTGAATACTTCATAAAACCAGCATACCTAACTTTTAAAGGTTTCTTTTTTTTTGTTTTTATTTAAATGGTTATAAAAAAAAGGAAAAATTGATCACTGCACAATTTGCATATACTTTGTTCTGACTACGACTGGTACCTACAATTATTCTAACAAACTGTGTATATAAGAAAGTTTCTTTTTATTTTAAAATTCAATATTTGAAATATGATTTTAGATAGTGTCATTTCATTGTAACTCAAAATAAGGATGATCATTACACATTTTTCAAACTTATATTTTCAGATTAATAAAAATACTGATTTTTTTAGAAGTGGAAGGTAATTTTGATTTGAAAGTACAAAGAGATTAATCTATTTTTATAAACCTTAATATTAAAGTGCTAAAGTTACGTGATAAAGTATAGGACAACTGTTGTAATTTGCAGGAAAACAATTGGATTGTTATAATTTATATTAAAATTAAGAATGTTAACATTATTTGGATACAAATTAACCCAAATAGTAAAGATGAAAATTTTTTTTTGTTGTTTTATCAAGAAATAAATTCATTTTCAATATATATTTTTATGTATATTCCAATTTACCTCATAAAATGTGTGTACTGAATGAATGGAAAGAGTTTTATTTTTACAAAAAGGACATTTTAGTTGAAGCAATTTAAGTTATTCATAAAAGAGTTTGAGTTATTTATTCAAAATTTAAAACTCATCAAGGCTTCATCCTTATACTAATATCTCATCTAAAATGTATTCTATAAAGCTCTTTTATTTTCTTTTTTGATACAGAGATTTTTATAAATGAATTTGTATTACTTTTGTCTTTTTCTTTTGGTTACATTCTATCAGAGCTTTAAGTATTTTTCATTGCTTTTTTATATAAATATATTTCAATAAGTGGTATTACTTACAATTATATATCTTTGTTTTATCATAGAAAATGTGTACCTTTCCTATAAAAAAATGTGTACCTTCAAAAATAGCAAATAATTTGTGAATGAGTGTTAAATTGAATGGCAAGAGTAGAATTAGATTGATTATTCTAAAACAAATTAATGGTGATAATAAAAATAAAAAAGTATTTTTACTATTGAAACTAATTATAAATGTATAAATAATAGTTCTTTAAATTATTTGAACCAGATTAACTGTATAAACAAATACATTAACTTATAAGTTTCCTTATTTTCATCTTGTATAATATGGATTAGGTTAAATTTTTTAGACAATTTTCTCAGTCCCTAAATTCATCTAATTTTTAAGAATATTTTGTCTTCATGCTACAATTATTTCATTCTTTATACAGTTCATAACAAGATGAAAAGGATTTTTGATTTATAACAT
The DNA here is from genome assembly GCA_963585895.1 of Sepioteuthis lessoniana. Lineage (NCBI taxonomy): Eukaryota > Metazoa > Mollusca > Cephalopoda > Myopsida > Loliginidae > Sepioteuthis > Sepioteuthis lessoniana. The sequence goes on along the minus strand of CAUZXS010006206.1, from coordinate 86,617 downwards.
ATAAACTCATGTCACAGAAAATAACCCATCATATTTAATATGATCTTCTTTATAATATGTAGTAATAAAATCAAATATCACAAACAAGACCATATGTGCTTAGACACTGTAACAGTTGTCAGTCATAGGCAAATATGACCTTTATGGATCATAAGATGTTAAGGAATGACAACATTATTGACAAAATAAGTATCAAATTCAATTCAGAAAGTTTGTAGAGTAAAATATAACATCTATTTTCATGTAATTTTTACATGAAGGAGTGTCAATCATTATTATTAATTTTTACTTGTATTTCTTTCATATTTTTAATTAGATAAATAAATTTTTGAAATGTTGGGACTTTATCACTGCCCTCAAATATGGTCATACTTCTATTTTGCTTATAAAGTTTTTTTTTATTTTCAAATGAGGAAATAAATCATCTTATGTTTGTGCTCATGTTATATTTACACTTAATTATCATTATGTATTTTCATATGTTTATATTTTATTATCCTTCAAGCATTGTTCAGTTTTTATACATTTCACATTTTGAGTTCATAATATTTTTCTAGTATCAAATTTGACTTAAAAAATTCACAAAATCAAATATAAATTGATTTTACTGATCATCATGTATATACAATGTATATTAAAGTATTAGTTAAATTTAAAATATCAAATCAAAATAATATCATAAATACATAAGATCATGTACTAATCTAAGAAACTTGATAGTTTTGTATGTTTTAAGACAGAAGTGAGTTTTTGCTTTGACAAAATATATTGATTCTTCTCTTAACACTTCCTCCCTCCATCTTGAAGAAATGGACTGACAGATTTTCTTATGCATAAAAGTTGTCTCTTGGGACAGAGCAATTGCTGCCTTTAATTAAAGGCCAAAATTTATCAAGTTTGTAATTTAGTCTAATTAAGATGATGAGCTTAACTGAGCAAGACTTGTGTAAATAATGTTCTAGTCATGGTTCAGTTTTTGGCAGAGTAGGAAACAGAGAATGGGTGGATGATGGTAGTTCTATTGATGGTGGTGGTGGTGTTGGGGATAACAAGCGAACAACAGAACAGACAAAGTAAATTATGAATGGGTGAGAGAATGTCTAGGGTGGTGAATTAGTCGTAAGGTGGGTGAAGAGAGAGAGAGAGAGAGATTTGTCCTTTTTTTCACTTGAACATATAACACGAGTACATGCGCGCACACACACGCACACACACACACAGGGGCGGGCAGAAGGTCGTGTTGGTTGTGTTGTCGTCATCGTAGTCAGGATGAGAGGTTGGGAAAAAGCAGGAAGTGCATCTGTGCGAATTTGATCTGTGTCGCTGACTGCTGCATCTTTTGCTGTGCATTTATGGAAGCACCTCTAAGAATCACCACAGCGTGTAGGGGAGAAAAAGGAAATACTAGAAGTGTGTGTGTGTGTGTGTGTGTGTGTGTGTGTGTGTGTGTGTGTGAAGAAAGGAGCTATTACTTTTAAAGTTCATGAATCCCTTATTGTGTGAAATAAGGATTGTTGTTGTTCAATTACTACCTCCTGAGTTGCTGGAAAGTCATTTTGTTTAACAATTAAAAGACACTTAATTTTTGTTAAAAATTTCTTCCACTTCTACCTCAACGTAATCTTTTTGACATTTTCACATAATTTTCTCTTTTGATTTTTGATAATTTTAATTAAAACTAGTAAACTTCTATTATTTTTTTTTTTCATTTGACCCGATAACATGTTTATGCATATTCAATTTTGATATGAATTTTCTGTGTGCAATTTTAGACCCAAAATAAATAAAAGTTTAACTTAAATTGATATCAGGTTAATTTTTGTGAGTCATACCATAGTAGTTCTTTCAAAATGTTACTTTTTTTATTATAAAAGTCAAAAACATTTAAAATGTAACATTTTTGAAAATAATCAAATATCTTAACTTCGTTTTATCATTGTTTTATTCATGCATTGGGCATACAAATACATCATCATCATCCAACCCACCCAGAATTATTCATTGATTCTTATCTAAAGATGTCTCATATGGTATAAGGATTCTCGATCTAGGCTAGCAGATCATTACTAATGACTTTGATCCTCACTAGGTGCTTCACACATATGGCTTTGTGCTAAACTAAGTTAAGTGGATAACATTGATTTTCAGCATTTGAGGTTTAAGCAGTTTAATAAAAAAAAGTTCAAATGTAATTTCAAGAATATATTCTCTAAAATTCATAGGTAAATTTAGTTGATAAATAGTAATAACTTAATCCTATTATGACCAGCGATATGTAAAATGCTAAGTCAAAAATATTGAAATGTTTTTATTTTTTAGATTTAGAGTATAGATTTTCAAAAACCTTAACCTGTCTATTCATTTGCAACAGAATAAGATTCTCATTTGATTTAATTTTAGGTTTAAAAATGATTTCTGTATTTGGTATGATCGAAAGATGATGAAATATTCACTTGTTGAATGTTTTCTAATATTGTTTTATCAAATTGTTTATTAGATTGGTTTCAATGAAAATTTAATACACTTAAAACTGAATTAAGAATTCGTAATATCTATTTACACACATGTATACACTGTAAATATTATGAAAATCTATTTATTATATTTTATTGAATATTAGTACAAATAAATTTGTTATTCTTCTTTAAAAATGAAATAAATCAATAAAATACTCAATAGTTTTTACAGTTTACTCTTACTGGATTGAGGAAAAAAGTGATACTGTTTTGAAATGATTGTTTGATTACAAATGTAATAATTGTCCATATATAACTATACATATAAAATGAAATTTGCATTTATATATTAGAATTACTTGTGTTTTTTTTTTTTTAAACTTAAATGGTTATTATTACAAACGATTTTATTCTATGAAATACTTAATTATTTAGAGAATTTATATTCAATCATTAAATTAGTGATTGATTGTAATTTCAAATAAATAAGAATACTCAATAATTACCATTAAAAAGTTATCTCCCTTCAAAAATTATAAAGTATAGGGTTAGTATGAACTCTGACCATTCAATATTAAGTTGCAAATTGGATTAGAATTTTAACACTATTGTGCTAACAGAAATCCCCCTACAATGTGCCATTTTTGCTGTTTTACTGTAACATATATACAAATATCAGATCATTATAATAGAGACTGATAAAATCATTTTCAGCTCAAAATAGTAATTTATTCAGTAATTCTTAAAATTGTAAAATTAGTTGTTCTATATTAATAAATTGATTCAGGTGTATCATAAAATAATAAATATTGTTTTAGATTACTGTAAATAATAAACTTCAGTGTTTAAAACCAATATCACAGGAATAAAAGTATTTCTGTTTTGCTTATAAATGTTAGTGTCACTTAATTGGTAAAGTGCTTCAGATTTTTACTGTATTTCATATTCTGATTTAATGATCAATAAAGTAATAATTATTTATTATTTCTTCATATTTGTTATTTTAGTAAAAGAGGATTTTTGTTACATTATATCTCTATTGAATAAAGAAAAGGACAAAACTGTTAATAGTCACAATAAAAAAGATTAATAGAAACATTTAATAGAAACCTTATTGGTTTCTCTTAATTGTTGAATCTAATATTACACACATTCATTATTACAATACTAAACATCTGGTTGTATAAGCATCTTATCACTTTTCTTTCTTTGAATACTGATAAGTGTTCATTTGGCAGCAATGATGCCTTCTAATTATCTTGATGCCTCATCATATTGGCCATTTCCAGTTCTGGTCTCTGAAAATCAGATGTCTGTTTGGCCTGTAGATATTTATTGGGAAGAGGGGGATGCTTTGGAAAACAATCAGCCATCAAAGAAAATTAATCTGTCCACTTGATTCAAATCCAACTACCAGTTCTGATCATATGGTTGAGTAATCAAGTGTCTCAACCACTATGCAATTATACATTACTCTTAAAAACACAGATTGTCATCCCCACTCACTACCATCAAGATTTTTGTCTTTGTCTTACTGTCAGAATGTGAAAACCTGTTTTGTTTCAGCTTGATTTGTCATTTTAATTACTTGCCGGTCTCTGATAAGACTGTAGCCACCTGTTTGGCTTTTAGATGAAGGATGGACACCCAATCCCTCTCTTTGCCTTTATCTTTAATGAATTGCCTAACAAAAGAAAATATTCTTTTTTTAATAATTTACTGAGTCTGCCTCACAAATGTTTGATTTAACACATTTTGCCTCTGTGAAGGTCAATAATACTTTTTTTTAAATAAGCATTGAACTGAAATGCATTTTTATTATATCAATATTGTAACACACACACACACACACACACACACACACACACACACACACACACACACACACACACACACACACACACACACACACTTATCAATATTGTAACACACACACATACACACACACATCAATATTGTAACACACACGCACACACATTTATAGACTTTGTAGGGAAAGTTTCCTCTTATTTGATTTGTAATTATTTATATATTTAATGATCCAATTTTTATATACATTAATCTAACATAGCACAAATGATTTTTGTTGATATAATAATATTAGAATACTCTTAGAAAATAAAGCAATTTCCTATCTAATTTTCACATTATCAAGATGGATATAAGGTTCATTTTAATGATATCAATTTCAATGATATCATATTTTTAATGGTATATGAGGTGTGTAAAAATATGAAGTGTTTGTGTATGTGTGTGTGGAAGGGTCATTGTTCATTCTCACCAACTCACTGTAATTTTTCAAAGGAGTTAACTTAAATTCTAATTATAGAATACTTTCCCCGATTTATTTTCAATGAATTATGATGTAACTTCCATAAATAAGATAAGACTCTACATTAAGCTTAATGACTACCAAATGTGACTTCTAAGTTAAATATAAAAATTATTCTAATGTCATGTAACTAAGTGTTTGCTTTAAAGCTATCATACTCAGAAAAATAAATTGCCTATTTTTTAAACAAAAATGTTATCTATTAACAAGTTATTCATGATATTTTTGTAATAGCTTCTGTTTGATTAGTATATATATGTAGTTTCCAATATTTTGTTGAATATTATTAAATGATTTGTTAACTGTAAAATTACAGTTTTGATTTTAATAAAGAATGAAACTACATTAGATATTTTGATACATTTTTTCTTGTAAGTCATCTATACTTGATATTTTTCTCATGAGGAGCAGTTGCTGATGTATTAAATCTTTGTAAGTAAAATATTTCAGTGAAAATAATTGGAGTTATAATCCATTCTTTTTTTCATCTGAATAAATGTTTTTAATGGATTTATCTTATTATAAAAGCAATTTTATTATTCTGTAGAATCATTTCTTCAAAATTGAATTGAAGAAATATATTGTGAATGATGTAGATTAGAAATAGTTTTGTTATGTTATCCAACCAACACTTTTGGATCTACGACAGAAAGACCTGCTGCCAATAATACATATAACATTAAAAAGAACATGATTATAACATTTGATATCATTAAAATTTACAAATCTAAAAAAGCCTTGAGATTGAATTTTTAGATTTTAAAAAATTCAATTTAGAGGTTGACGTGTTTACTTCTGAGCAACATATATAATAAAATAATAAAGTTTAGACATATTTAAACTTTGTTTAGATGTGTCAGTGCCAATTCTCAATACTTTTTGATTGATAGATCTTGGCAAGTCATTGTATTATACCAGTGCAGCATCCTCCAGTCTTAATATTTTTAGAACATACCTCATATACCATTAAAAACATGATATCATTGAAAGTGATATCATTAAAAAGAACCTTATATTCATCTTGATAATCTGTTCAAATGCATATGAGAATATTCTATATCTTAGAGGATAACATAATATTAAAAGGCTTGAACTGTTACAAAGACTCTTTCTCCTTATATATATTAACTTACACATACTCTGCATGTTAACTGTTGAGTTTTCTCTTAATTGTCACTTAATACTTACATCATGATTAATAATAATGAAAAGCCATTGAGAAGTATATGAGTTGTGCCCGTGTTCTTTCAGTAAATATATGATATATGGTTGTTAAGAGGCTAGGATTAAATGTAAGGCCTTCTGTGGCAAATGCAGGATATAAAACAGCCATTGATTTGTAAGACCAAGTCAGAGTGAAGAGCAGAGAAAATGTATTTCCACCCTGCAGGCTTATTGATGAGTGGTACATTGTTGACTTTGTTGGTCATTAGGCATCCTTTGAGTCTGATATAAGCCACAATAAGCAGAGGCTTAATGTAAGAAAATACATTTAGAAGTGAAAGAAAGAAAAGATTGAATGAATAAGTAGCTGATAGGAGGGAACCAGCAGTGATGCAGCATACAAGCCAAAAACTTATAGGAATAGGTGGATTATAATCATCATGTTTTAGTGGAGGAAATATGAAATTTCTGGAGACTAAATGTTCATATATTGTTCTTTCAGGGAATGTATTAAGACCCACTGACATTTTTAAAAAGGCATCATAATAATAATAATAAAATATGTTCTTTAGGTGCATTGTGATTTCTTATGAGTCATTATGCCAAGAATTTAGAACTTCCTCCATAAAGCATTGACTTGCAGTGCCTGATGTTTACTATTTTGCTTTTAAGTCTCTTATATATATATATATATATATATATATATATATATATATATATATATATATATATATATATATATATACGTGTGTGTATTATTGCCTTTACTTCTTTCAGCACAAAATAATACTTAATTCTTATTCTGGATTATTTATATCTTCTTAGACTTTCTAACAATACTGACATAACTTTTGATTAAGATATTGTTTTAAATTTTAATAGATGCCTAAATATTTAATGGACCAAATATATATGCTTTTGGGATTTTATAAATATAGATTTTAAAGAGAAAATAATTCCATAATTCATGCAGCCCAATCGACTGGGCCAGTAGAATGCAATGACTGCATTTTTCCTGAAGGACAAGACCCCTGTCCAACAAATGTCTTGGATATGACATTAAATCATCTGATCTTTGAGTCAAATAGAACTTGTATCCTGGATATGACACTAAACTGCATCTAATGGTGAGGATCCAGTCCTAGAGCTTTGGTGAATGTGGAGTACTCCTTCATTGCCATTACTTCCAGGTCCACTCTGGCCCATAGTGGTAGTACCTGTTAAGGTTCCATCTATGGGTCAAACAGAATTGTTTAATCATTTAACTGTGTGTAAACAAATGACTGATGTTAAAATGAATTGTTAGTGTTACATAGCCATACTTGAAACCATTTAACTGTATGCAAACAAATGAGCTATGGCTTGTTTAAAATGTTACCTACAAACTGTTAGTTTACAAATCATATATATTTAATATATATATATATATATATATATATATATATATATATATATTTGTCATCAAATAATCTACAAAGATTGATATGCCATAAAACCCAACCAACCAACCAGAATTCATATAGCTTATATAATAATACATTATTGCATTACAACTCTTTTTATTATACACTGATTTACTCAAACTTGTGTCCTCATTTTTTTTTAGCCGAGTCAGCTGGGGCTATAGAATACACTGACTGCATCTCTATAGAGGAGTAAGACCCCTCCCAACTAGTATTCTGGATATGACATTAAACCATGGCTCAAATAGAACAAACTGTGTGCAAACAAATGACTGATGTTAAATTGTGACTGTTATATAGCAATTCTTGCAACCATTTAACTGTGTGCAAAAAAAGAGCTCAGGCTCATTTAAGAATGTTATCAACAAAATGTGTTCACAAATCATATATATATTTGATATATATATATATAAAGAAGATTTGGCATTAAATAACCTATAATGGTTGATATGCCATAAAACCCAACCATTGTACCCTCCAGCTTTCTTTGGGTGTTATGATAATATTTTGATAATTTTGAATCAATCATTCAATACACAATGATAGTTCAGTTTGAAGGTTTAAAAAAGCCAGAGAATTCAATGGCTGAAACACTTTGACTATAACAATTTCTTAACTAAAAAAATTCTGATAAATTATAATTTTCTTGTGTAGAATATTTCAACTCTTTGAACTCTTAGCTTCTTATTCTTCAGAAACCCTGTACTTGAGCTCACAAAATTCACAAACAAAAAAATATCAAGCACAAAACATATTCAAACTCCACTACACTTTGTCTAAAGTTATCATGAATGGACACTATATAAAGATTTTATTATTTGTACCATATGTAATCTCCCTGAACCTGAAATATCAGGCTTATGGTGTATAGTAAAATAGCACTCAGCACAAAATATTGAGCTTATGGGTTCAAAGGATTAATAATTATGATAAACTTTAATACTCATCAAACATTAACATTAAAGATTGAGTAATATGATACTGTAATATATAGAGACATAAAAATTAGTTTTTTAATATAGAATGAAAAATTTTCATTCACCAAGCAATTTCATGCTTGTTTGAGCAGGACTATCAAATAAAAAGATCTATTTCTTTGATCAGATGGCTTTGATACATTGAACTTTATAGTTTAAATTGTATATTCATCTAATTCTACCCAATGAAATATTCATACATCAATGTATCACAATAATACAGGTTAAATCAAATACTCTCAAGTGTTTTGTGATTGGCGACAGTAATAAGATTTTTATTTGATTTCTGGCAAATAATGTAGTACTGGTTAGGTTTTGCCAATCAAAGAAGTCTTGATCAAAGAATAGAATATAATTTGTCAAGAAGATCCTTCTATTTAGCTGTTGCTATCATAAATCACTTGATTATTGACAAAGCACCTAAAATTCTGTGATGTTAAGCTAATCAACACATAGTATTGATTTATAAGGGCAACACTGGTTAGTTTTGCTTTCAAAGAAAGGAAGTGTGGTATTATAAGCTAGTCTGACCATCATATTGTGGCAGTGTTTTTAAAACTAGCAAAAAATATTTGTTTTGTTTGCAAAAGAATATAATTGTATTTAGTGGACAATGAGCAGGTTAAGCAGAATATTTTTCTGCAGCTTTTCCAGTAAATGTCCTCAGTTATTGTGTCTTTTACAAAGTAAATGATTCTCTAGAGGTATTGATTGTTATTTAATGACATCCTGAGTGGGCCAAGATTATTACCTGATTCTATTGTTCCTTTTTAAAGGAAAATTGCTGGACATATGGAAATTATAGTCTTTTTTATTGTCTTTTCAAAGTCACTGTTTTATACAAATGTTGATCATTAATGTTTTGATATCAGCTAATATTTTTGTTATTTGTATTTCATTCTCAAATACATATTGTGATAATTTGTATGTGTGATGTTTGAACAAGCTTTTTACTACAAACAAACAAACAAAATAACTTTCTTATTGTGTCTGCTCCAAGGGAAATATCTATCCTAAACTTTTTCTTTTAACAAATTTTCTAACATGACCAAACTTTAATGAGGAATTGATCTCACGCTGTGTATTACAAGTTATCTAATTTCATCATATCATTTCTTCTTTTCTTAATCTTTCTATATTTCTATACACTTTATGATTTTGGTTGGCAAGCTGACTTTTAAAGGTGTTATTTTTCAATTAGTATTGACTTCTGTTATAGTGTTTTTATACTACATAGGTATAAATATAAATAAATAAATCATCTAATTAGTGTTTTCTGTCAATCTTTTAAATTAGAAGAGTGGCCCTACCTTGAAAATCAGCATATAAAATCTTTGTTTTTTTCCCTGGGTTTGAATGCTACCAATTAGAAGCACACACAACTCTCTCAACCAGCAAGTACATAAATATGCTCTAATATCGTTAACTTTTTATATATCTAGTTTGTTGTCTCTATATGTCCCATTCACAATCAATCTGTATCCAGAAATGACTGAAAATTTAACGTTCAATTCATAACTACCAAAGATCATTTCATATTTTATAAAGAATAAATGAATAAATTAAATTTTTGTTTTTGTCTATTTAAGAGTGACTAACTCCAAATGATTTCAGTAATTTGCAATTGTAGAGTGATTCTAAAAAAATATTAACATCTTGAAAAATTGATATTAACATACATTTTCTAAACCAGTTTCAATAAGTAAAAAAAAGTAAGTAAAGTTGACTACTGTTGTTGATAGTGACCCGAAGGTTCCCTTTTCAATAGTTACTACAGCGAGATGTAAGGAAGGGTGCTACTCCTTTCCTTGGATTGCTCCACTTCACCCTTGATACACACCTTATAATGCTGAGTGATAAGCAAGGAGATATCAAGTACCATTTTTTGAGTCTTTGGTATGACTCGACCTGGGATTGAATTCCGGTCTCCCTGGCCATTGGTGAACACTACCCAATTGGCCAATAATAAGTAATACAAAATTTAGTTTGACATGGGATTGAAAGTCACAAGCAATTAAAAAAAAAAGAATTGAAATGATGTCATCTAACAATTAGATTTACAAATTGACATCAATTGTCTAGCAATAAGTATGGCAATAGAAAGTCATATATATTTTTAGTTAAGAAACAAAAAATGGATTTGTCTTTGTGCCAAAAGTGGCCAAGTATTTTCTACCTGTCGTATTTTATTAAATGCAGTTGAATATGAAAATCAAATTTGCACTCACTCATATTCCCAAGATCTAAATTATCTATGAATACACTTTCATTTAAAAAATTATATAGAAACATTACATTGAATTTACTTTCCTATATCTACATGCAATCACATTTTTGTATCAATATGGTGTTATATATATATATATATATATATATATATATATATATATATATATATAAACTTCTCTATTTGACTGATGAGGTGTTTGAAGTTTCTAATTTTGCTGTAAAAGTATGTATATTTACCAAGTTAATGTCAAATTTTTGTCAGAATATTTCATATAAATTCATAGCATAATTATTCATTTCTCAAAGTTCTCTCCCTGTCTTTCTATGCCCTTAAAGCACCTTTTAGATCAATTATGCATTCACAATAAAACAATGATTTTTTATTTTGATTCATTAAATACATCAAGACTTTTTTATTGTGAACACTAAAGGGTATTTCATGAAACAAGTGATAGGCTGAAGAATATGCTGCAAGTAGAAGAACTTTCCATCACAGCTTCATGAATGGTTATAGCATTTGCAACATGAGGATAGGTGTTGTCATGCAGCAAATCTTTTTCTACACCAGTGCTTCATTTAAAAGGGCCAATTTTTTTTTTTGATGTAGAATTGTACAGTAATAGTTTGGCCAGGTTTCAGTTATTTGTAATGAAAAAAATCCCTTTGAGTCTCACTAACTACAAAGAACTTTTTTTCCCTCAGTTGATTTTGTTTAGGCTGAAATGTTGAAGGCTGTGTGTTTTCTAAAACTTGTAAATGGAATAGTGCACTTGACCAATTGCACAATCAATAAAAAAACTGAGTAAATTTTAGACACTTCTAAGATTGGACAAAGGGAGATTTTGGAAACTTTTCCATCAACCTAATATTTATTAATATTTAAGTAGATGATTTTTTGCTATCACTTTTGCATAAAATAAAATATCCAATAGTCATATGTATTGATAAATATTTATTTAGATACATAAAGTTATTGATATAAGATCATTTAAAAAA
>CAUZXS010006206.1:12500-70000 GCA_963585895.1 Sepioteuthis lessoniana | reverse complement strand
CTTGCGATGGTGACGTTATATCTCTTTTCATCTTTCCACATAAACTCACACTCAACACGGAGACTTATACCAAGTGACTAGAAGAAGTAGTGCTGCTCTGGATCGAGAGGATGTCTACTGGAAGGCCCTTCATCTAGCAACAAGACTTTGCGCGATGCTACACAAGCAGGAAGATCTAATATTTGCTGTGAAAAATTATTCGACCACATCTCTGGCCACCTAACACCCCACATTTCAATCTTTTTTGTTATCATGTGGTGCATGGTTGAACAAGAGACTAACTAAACTCTGGGCAATACCAAAGTCGAACAGAAGGCAAGGATAATGGCAGTATTTATCAATTTAAACAAGGAGACCACCGGAAAGGCTTCCAAAGTCGTCTAAAGGCCTTAGTTGAAGCTTATGATGATTTCTTTGAATAAATTTAATTTATAGTATTTCAAGATATTTTCATGTAATTTTCATAAATAACTGAAAAAGTGAGATGCCAGTGTAATTTTGGCGTAATTTACATGACAATTTATCCATTTCACCTTGTATATATATATATATATATATATATATATATATATATATATATATATATATTGTATGTGTGTATTTGAACGAAAGATCATAAAGAATATACTAGTACATGATATGTGTGTATGTTTATTCGGTAGTAAAATGTATTAGACTTTGAAATTGCATTGTTTACTCGATTTCATTTTTATTCAAACCAGTTTTGGAATTCATTTCTTTTACAACTTATATGATTCTGGCATTAAGCCTTTTGCTAATAGAAAAGAAAAAAAAAGAATTAATTGTATTTTTAATCACTTTTGAAATGAATTAGCATGTGAGTTTTTATTTTTTAGCAATTTCTCACGCTAATTATTTTGGTTATACAAAATTTCATGAGCATGTTAATGGACAAATCCATTCAGATAATAACATTAAAAGTTTGGCTCTAATCTCTATTTTTTATTAAAGAAAAAAATGTTTTACTCATAGCCTAGCCAACCATTTACAATATATGGAATTAATATTTTGTCAAGTCCTTTTTTGCATTAGAAAATTTTACATGTGAATCTTCTAATACATTTGTTAAAACTATATTCTATTGCAATGATCAATTTATCTTCTTGCTTTTGTCCTATCATAAATATTGTGAATGTCTTGAAATAGTTTATTTTTTTTATTTAACTGATTTGGGGTATTACAGAGAAAAACATCTAAAAATGATTGTGATATTTTATTATAGTAAATCAGAACAGCTAAATTTAGTTTCAACATAAAGCTTGGCTTGATCTCACCACCCCCTTACACACACACACACACACACACACACACACACACACACACACACACACACACACACACACACACACACACACACACACACATGGGGTTTAAAATCATGGAACTCTATGCTCTGGGTGTGACACTAAACTGCATATGGTGGTGATAATTCACTTCTAAAGCTCTGGTGAGTGTGGCTACCTCTTTATTGCTATTACTTCCAGATCCACTTTGATTCTGAGTGGTAGTACATGTTAGGGCCCCATTTATGGGTCAAATCATTCTGAGATTTAATATATTAGCTCTTAAAACATTGATATTTTCAAGGAAGTATGAAGTATGAAGTATTTACCTATTTAAAATGACTGTGTAATACATTTAACTGCTTGCAAATTATTAGTATTAGATAGGAATACTTGAAACTATATTTGCACAAATCGTTTCTATTAGATAAGAATAAATAATTGGAGATGTATGATTGTTAACACATCATTATTGAAACCTTATAACAGTTTGCAAATGAATAGTATTAGATCAGAACACCTAAAACATAACTGTATTCAAATTATTTTTATCAAGAATAATTTACTGTGATTGTTTATAAGATTATTATTATCAAATAGAAATAGTTACTTGGAAAGATGGAATTGCTTGCAAACAAAAAACAAAAACAAAACTGGCTTTAACATTAAATCACCTAACAAGGGTTGACATGCTGTAAAACCAATCAACCAACCTAAAACTCCTTCCCTAGAAGATACTCTTTTCACTTTAACTGTTACATAGATATAAAATCATTGTTAATTGTTTTACATTCCGAGCATGTACCACTTGGAGTTTTATGCACACATACAATATTTTATTTATTGATATATATCTTTGCAATTCTTTTGTTTATTGTTGATATTCCTTTAAATACACGTTCCACCTGTTGTGAAATGACAGTAGTGTTAATGCTGATTATTAACCAATACAAACAAATGTTCAAATTTTTATTGTCCTCTTATAATTAAATATCTATATAATTGTTTTTAGTTTTTGTTTAGCTATATTTTTCTTTGACTGTAGATCATTTTAATGGCCAATTCACTAAGACCTTTTTATATTTTTATTCTAAAATTTCCATATTTGCTTGGAGTTTATAATGAATGTTCATTACGAACATTTTTTAGGCAGTTCGTTTCTTCAGAGTGCGTATTATTTCATTAAAAAGTGAAATTAATAATTATTTTTCATTCTGTTACTTTTTATGATTATCAAATCTCATTTAAATCTGAGCACAATAATTTCTTTTACGCACTCAAAAATAAACATACATTTATGAATGCTTATTCATGTATATTCTTAAATAAAATGCAGTAGCTAATTGTTTTAACTATATTAACACTTTCAATAGATGTAAATAATGTATTTGAAGGAAAATTAAAATTATAGCAAGTGTAATGTTGAAATTTGCTATTCAAGAATTAGTTCCAACAGAATATGTAGTAATTCTATTATTGTTTTTTTTCTCTTTCAATAAAATTTCTCAAGTTTGGCATGTATTATTTTACCTTTTGTATAAAATTAATTTATGCTTATATTAATGCATTATTACTTAATGATGATCAAAAATGACTGATGGAATTGTTGTAAACTTTGTGTGAAAACTGAACAAGTAAACAAAATATTATATATTATTATTATATTTCCAAAATCCATTTCACCATCACTGCAGATTAGAAAAAAACCTGCTTATATTTCTAATTTTTTTTTTTCATGGGTGTTTTACATTTATGTGAACTTAAGTATAGATAAAATATTCTTCCATTACTGAATGATAATAACTGTTGTTACTTGTAAATCCATTTACTGATGTTTTAAGAAGTCTCACCAAGTTAATGATGTGTAATTGTTTAGAAAGGTAGATAAAGATTGTGATTTGGGTGAAGGGTGAAATTGGGGACAATGATGGATTCTAAAATAGTCCAAAAAGGATAGTTCATCAGTTACTACGACAGGTCATCAGACATGCCAAACGCGAAAACTGCAATGAGTCAGAGAAACTCCAGTCTGATTTATGCTTCCATCAACCAAGCATTGCATCAATCAATGGATTGGATTTCACAAGAAATAGATCTGAAAATAAAAATGGTTGCCAGTGACAAGCACTCTAAACTCTAATGTGGTGCCAGTCTCATTCCATTAAGCAGTGCTATAGGCTCTGAGTAGTGAGCTGCTACAGCCAACAGCAGCAGCAGCAGCAGCAGCAGCAGCAGCGTCTCATCTTGATGAGGGTTGTGGTAGTGGAGGTGGTTAGCCTGATGGCTACTCAACTTGGATGGATCTAATAGATGAGGATGGAGAAAATCCAGCATTGGCTACACAAGTGATGCTGGTCCACTAAGACACTTTATCTCTCTCTCTCTCTCTCTCTCTCTCTCTCTCTCTCTCTCTCTCTTTTATTCATTCTTAATTCTTTTCTTTTTCTTCTTTCCTCCAAGCACACACACACACAGACACACACACTGAGTTTTCTACTCTCTTATTATTCCTTTTCTTATTACTGATATATTCATATACATTTCTTTTCTCTGTTTTTCATGCTTACATCATGTGCCTCTCTTACTCACCTTTTATCTTTTTTTCTTTCTTTCACCATTTGATGGTCAGTTTGATCAGGCTTACTGACCAGCAGGCCAATGCTAACTTCTCCCACATTGAAGATTAAGCAAGGGATTTTGAATCAAAGCCTGTGCTTTACTTGTGTTGGGCCTTATAATTTTGGTGGACATCTGTCTGTTACATCAATATGACCAGATTGGAGTGTCAGAGCCACTGAATTTTACGGCCAGGTTGGCTGATACCTGAAGTGAATCTGACCACTCATCTTGACCCCTTGAGGTGGCATTAAGTTTCAAAGAAACTTCACTGCCATTGAAAGAAACATAAAATAAGCCAAATAACCCTTATTTTAATGAGCTTTTCCAGCTATCTGTGTCTTACTAAATTTAATAAGATTATGACAGATGAGCAATTCTTTAAGAAGATATTTATGATCCTATCCTTTGTGAAATCTGTCTCAATCATGTCAGGAACAAAATTGACTTGTTTTGCCCCACATTGGTCAAAGTGACCTTAACAAACTTTGGCTATAATCTTAAGGCACTTGAAAAAATAAATATTATTTATGTAAATTTGTTTCTTTGAAACTAGTCAGATATTAGGAAATTATTTTGCCAAGTTTTTAATGTAAGACAAAATATTGAAAATTTTCTACATATGGCATATTATATTTGTAGAAAAAATAGATTTGCAAAAAAAGCGAAACTAAAGATATATCTATTAGTTTAAGTAAAGTTGGCGACCATAGTCAAGGGCGATCAGAAGGCTCCCTTTTTCAATAGCTACTACACCAAGGTGTAGGGGAGGGTGCTATTCCTTTCCCTGGTTGCCCCACTTTACCCTTGATATGCACCTTATATCACTGAGTGTTAAGCAAGGAGGTATCAAGTACCATTTTTAGTCTTTGGTATGACGCGACCTGGGATTGAACACAGGTCTTCCGGACCATTGGCGAACACTCTATATTACTAAAATATGAACCCCAGAAAAATTAAACTTGTTTCAGGGTTGAGTCAAAAATGAAACAAACAACTTATTCATTGGCTTCAAAAAGCAAATAAGTTCTTGAAAATCAGAAAGGTTTTCCAATTCTTAATAAAAATATGTTTATTTGGAAAACTTTCTATGTTTACTAAGAAATTAGTTTGCTAACTGATTATTCTAAAATTAATGAAGAAATTTGGATGTGTGAAGCAATTAAATCTCTCAATAAATTTACCTGCTTTCCCAACATTCACCAGTCATTGGGAGGTTTAGATCTGCAAACTTCATCAATCATTGGTTATAATCAAGTTGATATTTGATATTTTCAGGAGAAAGACAATCATCTGCTTTCATTGAAATCTTGTCAAGTTATATGCATTCAGTTATTTGTGTTCACAATTAAAGGTGGCCAAAAACTTGGGAACATGATAATTAAGTTAATTCAAAATATAATGTGAATTTTTAAAAAATAGATTGAAAACTTGTTTTTCTGATTATTTATAGTCTCAGGTTATTTTTATTAATTCGTTTTTTTTAGTTAAATAGAATAATAGAATAAATATAAATACAATAAAAATAAATAATAGTAGAATAAATATAAATACAGTAAGAAAAGCTTACTGTTAAAATGAGATTTGAAATTCAATTAAATACTTTTTTAATCATAAAAGTTAGGAATAAAACATAGTAAAAACAGTCTCAGTTAAAATCAAATTAGTTTTTATCTACATTAAGTGAGTATATAAAATTTATCAAGAAACATATTCTTTCTAATTAAAAAAGGCTGCCTAAATTTTTCTAGTAATAAAAAATCACTTCTTGTATTTATTTTTTTGTTCTTATAGTGTTATTTACTTAGTCTGGTTTATTTTGAAATTATTTTTACAAATATCTCTTTTTTAAAAGCATGATATAAAAGAATATTAATTTATTTAGTCATATTTTATATCAAGCTTAAAATTTTACACTATTTCTATTCTACACTAGCTGTTACATTTATATGAAAATATCAACAACATGGGGGCAAAGGTAATGTTTTAGTGGTTTTAGTTATTATTTCAAGACTCAGCTAGCTTGACTGAAATGCTTCAATTCTGAATTTTCTTTTTAATTTATTTACTCACAGAATGTTCTCTGATTAGAGGAAAAAGACAGACTATACTTAATAAATATAGGTTTCTCATAGATGTTTATCAACTTTACCTGATCTATATCTTATTTTATCATTTATATATAAACTATAAAACATAATGAGATAAATTTTAAATTGATGTGAAATTTTTCTTGATATTTAAAAATATATATAAGCGTTGTTTTCATCAAAATCATATGAACATGGTAAATGGGAATTAGACATCAAAACATTTGTGTTTTATGAAACTAGTTTCTGATTTTACCACAAGTCTTAATTTTTCTGTCTTTCATTTCATCATCTTTCCAGAAAAAATTGTTGTAGAATTGAATTCTGAAAGAATGCAAACAATGTTTCTGTACATTTTCTTCTGGACAGTTCTTATATATATATATATATATATATATATATATATATATATATATATATATATATATATATATATATATATATATATATATATATATACACTGTATCACCCATAAATAATTGTTTTTTATTAAAAGTTAATTTTCTTCTAAACCAAAGATGCCATGATTTTATTTCTAGTAGAACATTTTACAATCAAAATGAATATTATTAGGTATTATTTATTACCAAACTCTACAACAATGAAATTCTGTACCCCCATCAATAATTATGATACTTATCTGACTTCCCACCAAGTCAGATCTGACATGGAGTCATTTCATAGTGGGATGTCACACTGGAATTCAAACTCATGCATAACCATCACAAAAAATATTTGATCCAATTGGCATTCCCCATTTTTGGGGCACCTTAGGCCCTAAGTAATAAACTCAGCCCTGCCAAACAGGTATTCCCTGAGACGAACGCTCCTTGGATTAGGCTATCAGCTTGATAACACCCACTTGGTGTTTGTGCTTAGTGGCTCCCAGAAAACCAGTGGTCAAGACTTCCTCCCCACTCCATGAATATATTGCTATCCCAAAATAAGTACACCTATGCAAAATTATATATACATGTTAAAACAAAGCTTGACTTTTTTCTTGGTTGCAGAGTAGAGTTTTGTAATAAATAATACCTAATAATAATGTTCCACTGGAAATGATAAAATTCTATCTTTGGTTTAAAAAAAATTAACTTCTTTTTTTAATCAGTAGAGGTGTACATATCTATAGGCAATATCTTATATATATATATATATATATATATATATATATATATATATATATATATATATATATATATATAGAACTGTCACCTCAGAAACCATGTCTACCTTCAGAGTCATCATCTGATATAAGCTTTGTTGATGGCACTGATGAATTTGCCTTTTCTTATTTTTTTAACAAAAATGTAATTCTGTTGCAAACTGTTTGACTGTTAATATGTAATATATGATTTTTCAAAAGTCTGTTTTATTTCTATAATGACTTTAAACACTATGCTAAAATTTACATTTTGAACCCACATTTAATTTTATACATTCACAAACTTTTTGAATTTATCCCTAATGGAATGTATGTATTAAACTAAATTTGATAAAATAACTATTTAGAGCAGATTTTTTTTTGAAACTCCCATTTCTAACTATTGAATTATAAAATCATATCATTCCTATAGTAAACTGATACTTAAATTTAACTAAAAATGTTCTACTAATTCAAAATGTCTGCTTGTTACAAAGATAGCGTTATGATCTTATATTAGAGTGTTCAAAAATAAATTTAAGAATAATGAAATTAGTAATTTTTATTTGAGTTATTTGGTGATATTCAATTTGATTTTTTCAAAAAATTTGATGCAATCCAGTTTTGCTCATTTTTGGTTATCTCTCTAAATTTGTCTCTTTTCCTAATGTCTTTGAAATCAATTATCTATTTTAAGTTCGATAGCATAACTGGTTTACTGATGTGTATGCATGCATATGACTAGTTATTCATGACTTCATTTTCAAAAAAATGTCTAAAACCTTAATAGAATCAAAATACATTCACAACTGTGGTACACTTACAGAAATTTCACTATTTTTTTTTCAAATTTAAAGGATATGAATTTAATATGTATTTTATTATCTGATCTTGTGTAAACTTTGTGTTCAAAATATATTCATTGATTAAACATGGTACAAGTTAATAAATCTCAAGTTTTTCAATAGTTTATACTATACTGGTCATTTTTAGTTAAACTTAAAAAATGTATTTTCAATTTGTTTGTTGAAAAGCATCAGATATATTAGGTTATTTTAGTTTCTTTTTGTAAAAGAAATCCTACACAAATATCTTATAAAAATTGGTAAACAGGTTTGAAAAAAAAAACGTTTTCATTTTCAAAAACGATTCTTGTATACTTTATTCTGATCTGAATACTTTTTCATCACTTTATTTTTCCTCTATCAGCAGGTATAATTTTATGGAGTTGACAAGAACAAATATAAAAAAAAGAAAATTGAAAGAAAATGGAAAAAAAATACCAATACCTTTATATTGATTTTTTTCTTATTGTCACTTTTGTATTTACATCTATTTAACTTTGACTTTTCTTACTTGTTTTTTCTTAAAAAAAAAACAAGTTAAGGTTTAAATGTTGATAATATATATATATATATATATATATATATATATATAAATATATATATATATATATATATATATATATATACATATATATATATATATATATATACATATATATATATATATAAATATATATATATATAAATATATATATATATATATACATATATATATATATATAAATATATATATATATATATATATATATATATATATATATATATATATATATATTAATATATATATATATATATATATATATATATATATTAATATATATATATATATATATATATATATATATATATATATATTAATATATATATATATATATATATATATATATATATATATATATACATATATATATATATATATATTAATATATATATATATATATATATATATATACATATATATATATATATATATATAAATATATATATATATATATATAAATATATATATATATATATATACATATATATATATCAATAAATAAATATATATATATATATATATATATTTTACTCTTAGAATATATATATATATATATATATCTTTACTCTTAGAATATATATATATATATATATATCTTTACACTTAGAATATATATATATATATATATATATATATATATATATATATATATATATATATATCTTTACTCTTAGAATATATATATATATATATATCTTTACACTTAGAATTATATATATATATATATATATATATATATATATATATATATATATATATATATATCTTTACACTTAAAATATATATATATATTTACACCTAAAGTATATATATATATATATATATATATATATATATATATATATATATTCTTCGTTATATGGATGCACTATTTGGACACTAATAAAACGTCTGGAGAAAAAGATTGACAGCAATTACACAAGAATGCTGCAAATAATATTGAACAAGTCCTGGAGGCAACACCCCACAAAACAACAACTATACGGCCACATACCTCCCATCATAAAAACTATCCAAGTTAGAAGAACCAGACATGCAGGACGCTGCTGGAGAAGCAGGGACGAGCTCATAAGTGATGTTTTCCTATGGACCCCCACATATGGCCGAGCAAAAGCAGGACAACCAGCTCGAACATACATACAGCAGCTTTGTGAGGATATGTGATATAGCCCTGAAGACTTGCCAGAGGCGATGAACGATAAGGAGAAGTGGCGAGAGATGGTCTGGGATATATATATATATATATATATATATATATATATATATATATATATCAACACTTATATATATATATATGTGTGTGTATATATATATATATATATCAACACACATATATATATATGTATATGTATGTATATATATATATATATATATCAACACTTGTATATATATATATATATATATATATGTATATCAACACTTGTATATATATATATATATATATATATATATATATATATATATCAACACTAAATTTATAACCGAGTTTGAGTCTCCATTTATTTGCACTATATATATATATATATATATATATATATACATATATATTATCAACACTTTATATATATATATATATATATATATATATATATCAACACTTCATATATATATATATATATATATATATATATATATATATAAACATTTAATATGTCTCTCTATGAATCATGTAAGATTCCTTACTATTTTAAATACGTACACACAGATTTCATCTGAGATCTTCTGTTCAAACTTGTTAGATTTTAAAGAGAAATTTCTTCTTTTAATATCTGTATACATTTTTTCCCAATCAGGTATACAAATTCCCCAATTTTTTCCAAATTAGTTATACAAATTTCTCCATATTGTACCAAGTGTTGAATGAGACCTAAAATCAATTTAATCTTTTATCTAAATCACAGCATTTTTCCAGAAAATAATTCAATTTTATTTAACAAAATGTGGGAAATATACAGAAAACTGTTTATTTTCTGTTCATTCCAACTGCTTATTTTCCTTCAAGTTTTGTATGGCTTTGTATCTAAATATAATTTTGATAATTTTTTAAAACTTATAAAGCAAGATTTTTATATTGAATGTTAAGCTCAATTTTAATATTAAAAGAATTACACTAAAACATTTTGATATATCCTCAATATATTACAATACTGAGAAACTATATATTTTGATGTACACGTACTATATACATAATCATTCAAAAAGCACCTTTTTTATGAAATATTATTTTTTCCAACATTTTTGCTATGTCTAATAATAGAAAATAGAAACAGTATTTCATCACATAATGTGTGTTAATTTTTAGAAAAAAGTGAAGACAATGAGAAAGTGAGTTCAATCTCACATTTATTAATAGTTGGAAATGGTAAAATCAGCTGTAATCCAAGTGTGAAATAGACAGAGGCATGTCCTATAGCAGCAGCAGCAGTAGCAGCTGCAACAGCAGTCTAATTTGGCACTGGCCTTTTCTTCTTCATTGACTAACAGTGAATTCTTATCAGGTGTAAATTGTTAAGCAAACAAGCTGGGCAATTAATCAATTAGTAGCCTGTTAGCCATCAGAGGGGAGGGGGACAGTAATGAATACTGGGTAGAAAGAAACTGCTGCCAGTCTCTACAGTCAGTCTCCATTGCTAATTTTCTTGCTACAGATATTACTTCTGCTGCTTTTGCTAGGAATGGATAGGGTAGTTGATCAGATAAAGACTATTACTTCAAACAACATCCAATTAACTTAAGGTTGGAACTAATAAACAACTATCTGGAACTAAAGCAAATCTTTAACTGATTTTTTATTTCTATTCTTACAAAATTCATGATTTCCAAATTATAAGAATGTGTTTTTTTCTACTACAATTCTATTAACATAAGATTTGACTTTTGATTTTTTTCTGATTTTCTCTAATGGTGTGTAATTTATGCAACCAAAAGTTATATATATATATATATATATATTCAAGATAGAGAAAAATATTTTCCCCAATTTTGTTTATCCTATAAAATGTGATATTTTACTGGTACATGTTAGTTTTTGACAAGTTTTTAATCCTTCTGTTTCTCTATGAAACTTTTAAGAGAATAATAAAACTTTAGTGATTTTTTTTTTTTTATAAGTGAAAGTAGCTGATAACACAAAAGAGTTTGGCATTTTTTAAAAAATATTTATTTTCTTTTACTTTTCCTGTCATTCTGTTTGCTGCTCTTGTTACAATATCTCTCTTTGAATCTGCTGCATTTCATCGCCTGGTTACACTGCACTTATTCAGTGAATGGAGGAGGTGAAGGGTTACTTGCTTATATATGTACAAGATTCCTTGAGGGCTTCCAATCATGCAGGATTGACAGGATAAGCATATATGCTGGCATCTGTAGGAATAATATATGGAGCATATTTAACTATACACAATGCTTAGGTGTGTGTGTGTGTGTGTGTGTGTGTGTGTGTGTGTGTGTGTGTGTGTGTGTGTGTGTGTGTGTGTGTGTGTGTAAATTTAGTTCTCATCAATTCATTTATATAGGATCTATGGGCATGTAAAAATTCCCATGTATACTTAAAGTATAAGATATATACATTTAATGATTACATGCTTTGTGGGCATGGGATTTATGATAAAGAGTTAGAATACATACATACATACATATGTGTGTGTGTGTGTGTGCGTGTGTGTGTGTGTGTGTTTTCTCTCTCTCTCTCTCTCACACACACAAACACACACACACTTTCCTCAATGTAAATGATGGCATTACTTATACATGGATCAGCGCTTATATTCATCTGTTGGTTTTAGATGGTGGTAGCAGCCAGGTTGGCAAGTTGAGAATGCATGTGCATTGCTCAACTGAAATCCTTTCAACTCTCTTGAGTAAATAGAAAGAAAGAAAACAAAGGAAATAAGTTAGAAGGATAGAAAAAAATTGAAATAATTGAGAGGATAAATGTTAAGTGATGCTGATTGGTGAGAAGAAAGAAATATAACAAATTATAATCAGACAGACAGATATTAAATAGTGAAATCTTTCTCTATATTTGCATTTCTTAAATTATTACCATAACAATAAAATTTCTTATTAGTCTGTTATGAGACCAAGTTACTTGACTCATAAATGTGTGTGTGTGTGTGTGTGTGGATGATATATATATATATATATATATATATATATATATATATATATATATATAGTTACCTTGTATTATATATATAGTATTTAAGAGATATCTATTAATCTTTATATATATGTGTGTGTGTGTATTTTTCATAGTGTCTTCCTTTGATTTTATTATGCATAAGCCTTTTTTATATTTTTTATTATTCAAAAATGATAAAATTCATAACTTGTTATTAAAAGGGATTTTCATTTTCACCATCAATTTTTTGGTGTTCCAAAATATTTCATACCAGCAAAAGTTTGATAATTTTTCATAAGTTGAAATGGTCATTTAACTTTTTGCTTTTAATGATATATCTTTAAATTTAAGAAATTTATTAATGTTTACAATATTCTAATAAGTGAGAACTTCTCTATTCTTGTATAAAATTCTGAATAAAATTTATGAAGCCAAATAAGTCTGCTAAAATATTTTGTTTTTATGATTAATTTGGTGAAATAATTTCAAATTTTAATTTGATATTTCTAATTTATGTGAAATTTCTGTAAAGAAAAGCTAACATGATAATTATAGCAAACAGATTATCAATTCTCTTGAAAAAGATAATTTCAGATGTACCATTTTTATTTTAAGGAATTATTGATAGAATCTGAAATCTCTAGTTCATTTTAAGACTCATTTTCATTTTGATGATTGAATATTGAAATGAATACAGTTGTAAGTTTAACTGATAAATTATTAATGTAAATCATCATCATCATCATTTCTTGTTATTACTCATTAAAAAATTCCTATTTTTGATGTGATGATTTTTTTCTTTCTTTAGGAGATTTTTAATTACCACTTTTTTCTTATGCTAACAAGACTCTTACTAGTTTCGGTTGAAGCTAAAGATGCTTCCTGTTACTATAACAGTAAATTTCTCATTGCTTAGTTCACTCATCTCTTTGTAATGGAATATTGCAATGACTTAGTATATATATATATATATATATATATATATATATATATATATATATATATATATATATAATTATTATCATTAATAATAATAATAATTTATTTAGTCATTAGTAGCAGCAGCAAAACTATTCATTTAGGAAAATGGCTAAAATTTCATTTTTAGAATTAATTGGTTGTCTATTATAAGTTTTCTTTAATGTAGATTAAATTCTGCTGATTCCTGAGTTTACTTACTTGTTAATATGAATATATAAACAAAGATGTATTATAAACCATCAGTTTTGGAAATTTCTTTACTATCCTGTTTTTATAAAAGGTTTACATTTTTTCCTGTATAGATTGTTTACTTTTTCCCTAAAAGGTATTTTATTTTTTGTGTAAGAGTCACTTGAATTTTAAAAAACTTATTTTTACAGTTAAAGAAATTATTTCAAATAAGCATATAAAATTTAGCTATAAAAATGTCAAACACAAATGAACGCTAACTTTTATCTGCTGATTGTTCTGACTGTTTTTACTTTCAGATAAAAAAAAACTATAAAAGTGATTGAATCTCTTTTATATTTCAATTTTAACTTTTAATGAAATCTTAGTCTATCATTTATAAATTCATGAGTTTTAAAAATTTACAAAAAAGTATTTTTAATATGAAAAATGATGCTATAGCAGATAAATACACTGATGTTTTATATGATTTGAAAGATCTTTTGAAATTCTCACTTGAAAAAAATATTTTGATTGTATATTTTTCAAGTATATATTCATTATAATTTATATATTTTTTGCTCCTAAAGATAAAAAAAATTGAATTTCCATCTGAACCATGATAACCTTTTCTCAGTAACCTTTTTTTTACCAAACATTTTGTTTATTTTCAATACACAGACTTTAGTTGATAAAATCTGATGGATGAAAAAGAGCAAAAATTAAAGAGACAAAATTAGAAGTTAGATATATTTATACATAATACTTGGCTATGTGTATCTGGATATTTATTTCTTAACTGTAATACACCAAATCAATGATATAATAATGAAAAATAATAATCACTGCAATAAAACCTGGTTTAATTAAAAAAATATATATATATTTTATGACTTAGAACTTTCTAATAATATTCTCATGGCTTGGCTTTATGAAACAAAGATTAAGAAGGGGATGTTCCATGATGACTTTAGGCATGTTCATAGCTGACAATAATTTTAGACTTAAAATATTAATTTTATATATACTGTCATTTGTATGGTACTAATATGTGTGTATGTCTAAGTATATATATATATATATATATATATATATATATATATATATATATATATACTGTTTGTATCTTTAATTAAAAGAAATGAAAAGAAAGTATTTACTTTGGATGTTTTTAATCAAGTACATAAAATCATTTTTGTTTAGTTTTGTTTTAGCTTTTGTTTTTAGTTTAAAGAAAAATTATTTTAAAAATTAAACGTTTATCTTGATATTCATATGTGCAAGTGTATAACATCCTTTTTTGAAATATTTTCTTATATTAATTCATGTCATTGAATATTTGTTATATGTACCCCAAAAGTTTTATGAAGAAAATGAATAAGATTTTTAAAAAATTAAACATCAGTTTTGATCTTATATCTAAATTCTTTGTTGTGTTCATTTTAAAAAATCCAGTAAGGCTGCCTCCTTTAAAATCAAACAGTAGAACTATAAATACATTCCTTTTTTTGGTAATTTATTTTTCCCTTTTTACTTTTACTCTAAATCCTCGCCTGTTTATTTTTGCTTAAGGATTTAAAAAAAATTGAAAAGTAACAAAAAAAAAGAAGACAATTAGGTAAGTTCATTTAGATTAAATCTCTTATGTTGTAAGATTATAGTGCAATTGCACTTCATTTCTATAATCTCCTTAAAATACAATATAGGTTATGCAACCTGGTCTCACTACACAGTAATGAAGAATCTTGTTGCTATGGTAACACAGGGCATTATTAGCTATTTGCATGTTGGTTTTTCTAACACACACACACACACACACACACACACACACACACACACACACACACACACACACACACACACACACACACACACACACACACACACACACACACACACACACACACACAAAACTTTTTGTAATAGATTAGCTACCCGACTTCACTATTGAGTTATAAGAAATTCCATCATTATAATAATGTTTTTATATTTGCAACATTATTATCAATCTTTGGTTCATATTCTGTCAATTTAAAGCTGTATAAGTATGTTAAAATCATTATGATTTGACAAATTATTTCTTTAATTAAATTTTCTTTGATTTTACTATTTTAAAATTTTATATCAGTTTTTAAAATAAATCCAAAATTTTCACAGGTACAGATACTATACTTTGATTCTAGTCATAATTATAAATGCTTTAATTCTCAGTAGTACACAAAAATACTATTCAAATCATTAGCAGAAATGCTGATCTATACATAAATAATTCTATCAGAAAATATGAGAACTATACTTGTATTAAATGAATAATAAAAAACATTCTTGATTATTTTATTAAAATATACTATTGAGACATTCCATAAATCTTTGCATAAAACATTTATTACTAAATTTGTAGATTGTCATTTTAGTCCATCAATAATTCACAGTTAGGAGGATTCTTCATGACAAAATTTTGTTATTTATTATCTATAGAATTAGTTTGAAATTGACAAAACAATCTTTCTTTGATATTCATTGGTTTTCTTCATTATTAGGTAATAACCACTGAATGAAAAATTGTCTTACAGCTGTGTTTTTGATAATGTTATTCCATTTGTGCAATAGATATTAGAATATATCAAAGGTAAATATAAAGCCCTAAACAGCAGCAATTTCATGATGGTCATAAACTAATATGTAATATATTAAATGTTTGTTTAATTAAGAGAAATAAAGAAAACATAGTGAAATTTTGTTTATTGATAGGAAAATTATTTCTTAAAATATCTTCTTTCATTCTTTTGATAAAAAATCTATTGAGGAATTAATATTTGTTCTAGAAATTATTTCTTCCTTTTATAGATTCATATATTGCTGCTTCACATTTTAAAATAATCTTTTATTTATAGAATTACTTCAACAGACTTTTTCTCTTCATTGTATCAAAATCCTATGATGAGAACATTACAACATCATTTTAAATAATCAAAGATTAAAGAGCATTTTTCTCACAATATGGTTCATTTTTACTTAAATCATCATTTAAACTTTAGACAAGTCTTCTTCCATTTAATCTTTCTACTCTATTACTTTATTTCTAAATAAAGTGATTATCATTAACATTATAAAATAGTTAGAGTCCATGGTGTCTCTATGCATGTAGATATGCAAATGATTATGTTAATCTTAGCAGATAAATTCGCTTAATCGTTTGATTTGTTACTATGAGAATGTACAATGATATTCTGGCAAGTTCTAGTTTCCAACTAGTAGAGGATTAATCAATGAGAAGACAACAGAAACAAATTAAAATAGGTATTTATTATTTAATGATTGAATTTTATAAGAAAATTTCTGAAATCTTTAATTTATAATGTCTAGGAATTTGGATTACAACTTTAGCACATGGCCACATACCTATGGACATCCAGTGAAGATCAAAATTACTTAGTGGAGTCCAAACCCTAAACTTTAACCATGGAAACTGACTTTTGTATTTCTTGTACAAAACATTCACACACACACACACACACACACACACACACACACACACACACACACACACACACACACACACACACACACACACACACACTTTATTCATCTTTGAATACTTTTTTCATTCATATCTAAGAATTGTTGATTAATATTTTATGTTAATAAACTTTACAAATTTATTTATATTTTACTTTATATTTTATTTTTTTACCCAATATTTTATTTTTATGTTGATTCCATTTGGACTATATTTCTTTTCACTTCAAAGTCTCTCCCTAAGGGGAGTGAAAACTTCATACTACAAAAGGATTAATACAATTTTAGCAACTTGCTTCTTATTAAAGGATAGACACAACAACTCATCTTCTGTTTTAGCAGACAGAAAAACCTGTGAAAATAGAAAACTTTTAAAATTCACTCTTTAACATTGATATAATCTATGAGAACAATATATAATAAAATTTATAAACTAAATAATTGATAATTGAAACTCTTTTTGATATGTTACTCTATACTAAAAGGTAATTCAAAATCATGAAATAAGAATAAACTGGATGGTACAAAAATAAGTTATGAAAACCAAATACCAAGCTGTGATTATTAATTCTAACTCATGAGAATTTTCTTGAGTGTCCACTTATTTTCAAGTTGAATTTGACAATTTCTAATGTGGTGATAATATTGATATTAACTAATTCTTTGAATTTATAACATTTTTATTGATGTGTTTAGTGATTAGATTCACATGATATAACATGCTCTACTGGGTAATCATATTGTCAATATCAATCCTTTAATGATCATCTTTTCTTAGTATCTTTTCTTATTCTTATTTTGACCACATGGTATTAATAAATATCAACAGGCATAAATATTAAATATAAATGAATATCAATAAAATGGTAGTATATTAAGTAGTAAAGAAATGGTTTGCTTCTTAGTCCATAACTGAAAAACTTGAATGTTGATGTATTTTATAAATGTACTTTCTGATTTTATTAAATAATCTTCCTAATGTTAAAACTTAATATTCAATGACAAATATATAGTTTTTTGATAAAAAAAATCAAAACTAATTTTCGTTGAATCTAATACTGGGTTTATATGTGCACATGTGTGATATATATGTATATATATATATATATATATATATATATATATATATATATATATATATATATATATGAGAGAGAGAAAGAGAGTGAGATTATCAACAGGCTGAAATAGATAATATACACACACAAATTAATTTAACTTCACTATCATCTCTAACATTTTATGATTACTGTTATTCCTAAAAATCATCATTATTATTTTTCTCACCAGTATTAGCTGGTGGGCTTTCACAGGAGTGTGAGTGACTGCAATTATTATTATTATTATCATCATCATCATCAACAACAACAACAAAAAAAAGAAAACAAACTTGATTTTTCACTCATTTTCATATTTTTATATATAGATTATTTAAAACAAGACAAAAATATTTAATAGTACCTTGATTTTATGATGTATAATATTTTTTATACAGGGTATCCAACTTGTATTGAATTAAAGTACTGGTTGATAAAAGGATTTAATAAGATTATTAGATTTCTTTATTATCAAGAATGATTTTAAAATTTTTTTAACTCGAGTAATTTAGTCTTACATGTATCATTGTTGAAAAAAATTCCTACTTTTAAGTCTCCTAAATTAAAAACTATAAAGGGAGCCTTTTAGTATATAGTTTTTTTTTTACATTTACTGTTGTTATTGTTGATAGAACTATAATCACCATTTTATTTTGTTCAAGTCTTTGCTAAGATAGTCTTTGTATCTATCACATTTGGTTATTTTATCAATGTATAACTGTTCTTCTTTCACCCTGTAAAGATGTTATTTTATGAGCAACTG
Source organism: Sepioteuthis lessoniana (assembly GCA_963585895.1). Lineage (NCBI taxonomy): Eukaryota > Metazoa > Mollusca > Cephalopoda > Myopsida > Loliginidae > Sepioteuthis > Sepioteuthis lessoniana. Next base: position 50,808 of record CAUZXS010006206.1, on the reverse strand, counting down.
ACACTTGCATCTATGAGCCTCAAAGTGTTCCATTCATTGGCCTTGATGACCCTCATTAATACTACTATTTTCTCTTGTTAGTAGGTATTTGTTGTAAGTGAAACTATTATTATTCTTTTTAAATTATGGTATCTATTCCTGACTCTACTGATAAACTCTAAGAACAGTCATTTACTTGTATGGCTAATAAATACACACTAAATGTATATTATGTCAGTTAGAAAGATTTTGTGTAGGCTTGAGGCAAACTTCAAAGGTAACTGGTTGAATAAAAATAGTATAAGGTTTTGTACTAGCTTAGCCTTAAAAAATTTATGATTGTATGTTTATTTGGTCAGGTTACTATTATTTCATACATTATTTAGTTGAAGATTCAACTTGATAAATTTCATACTTTTTATTCATCCTAGATTATTACAGATATTGAAAAAGAACTGATTAGCTTTTTTGAAGAGATTGTATCTTTCTTAATTTTGGCTCATCATATTCTCTAATGCAAAGGATATTTTTTTAAATTGGTTTTTGTTTAAAAGTATTCCATTTTGTTCATTGTTCATAGCTTTGTTACATATACTAATTATTGATTTATTCAAAATGTCAATGTTTTACCATTGTTTTTTTCCTTATGAAAATCTGGAAATCTATTTTTATTTTGTTGTATTTTCTAACTAGTTATGACATATCAAATGAAATGAAATATTCTTAAAAAAAACTAATTTACTATGAATCCTATTAACTGATGTTATCTATTTTATTGTATGCTAGATGTAAAACTCAATCATATCCTCTTTTTTTCAAAACTTTTATTAAAAAATACTTCTACCTCTGTTCCAAACTGTTATACAAAAGAAATAGTGATACATGGAATACAGCTTTAAAAATCATTTAAGTAATCATGAAATTTTTACCTTATTCATTGACAATATATCAGGTTAAATATTTTACTTAAAAAAAACATTAGAATATTTTAGAATATAGATAGATATACGTGTTTTTGTAGTTTTTCCATTTAGGTATACATTATTCTAATAATATTTTTAGTTCCTTACACATTTGTATCATACAGTTATATTAGTATTTTTATTTTCTGAAACATTACCTGATATAGAAATTTGTCTCCATTTGACTTTAAAAGTACATTAGGAACATATCAAAATTGATGCAGACTTATTGCATTCAAAAAATCTTTTAAAAAAGCAACTTTTTCTGTAGAAACATTTATGCTACTTGGATAAGTTTTTCAAAGTCAAAATTTGGTATAAGTTTTCCATTTTGTTGATTCTATCTTTTTTCTTTCCATTTTTTATTAATTAGAATGAATTAAACATCTTTATATCATTAACTTTCTATAAGTGCATCATATTTATCCCTAAGTCTTGTAGGCTAACAAAAATTGTATTTACAGACCAAATTCTTATCATAGTTTTCCTTATTCTTGTAAAATATTGCTTCATATTGGAGATTAACTTTGTATGACTAAGTTGTTAATCCTATCTTAATGCCTAACTGACTAAGTCATCCTTCATTGTGACAAGAAAAAAGTCTCACATCTCTATATTTTACTGGCCAATCTATGTATTAACATACAGCACTTAATTCAAGCAAAAATACATATTCAATCAAGTATTTTCCATTTATTGAAGAAAATATTTTCTTCTAATAATCTTCATTGCCTGTTTCATGGAAAGTGTCATTCAGGCAAATGATATTTTGAATAAAGAAAAAGATTGATACTCTTGTAATCATTTTTCATAAATAATTTTAAATTTTCCAAATATAGCTTCCTTTTTAGTATATTTTTAGATTGATTTTAATACTATAAAAGCAAACCTTTGTGATTCTTCTTAATAGTTTTACTTATTTAGTAATAAATATTGTAATGTAAACTATTAACTTGCGTAATTCTTCTGCTCTTAAAATTTCCTGGTGTTATTTGTGATCCTAATAACCAATCTAAAAATGGCTAAAGATTCTTTGTCATGTGAAAATGAGATGTCATTGCTAATAACTTCTTCTTTTGTTGTTCTTTCAATATTTCAATTGAGCTCTTCTATGAAAATATAGAAAAAAGATAACCCTTTTAAAAAATCGAAGTTTTATATTTCTCTACTATCATATATGGCATCTAGGATTATCTCTCAGTTTATTTGATTTTTAAAAAATCAAATTTCTATAATGAAAAGATTTAAACATTTTTGATAGTTACTTGACTAGGTTAAATAAAGAGTCAAAATGTTGATCACAGATTGTTATTTTATAACCTTTGCTGTTCAATAATAATTTTCACTAAATATCTAAAAAATGTAATTGTTACTATAAAAGATAAATCCACATAAAAGAAGTTTAGTTATTATATTCTTCATATTATTTTATGAAGCTAATATTGTTCTGTGAAATATTTTCAGACTTATAGAGAAATATATCTTTAATTATATTAAGTAGCACTTAAGAGATTTATGGATTCAAACATTTTTGTTTTATTCAAAATGATAATCATAACTAAGTAATAATCCTGTATAATTATTTTACGACTCCAGCTTGAAAAATATCTCCAAAAATTCATTAGTAATGTTTAATTAAATGAGAATAATCATTATTATAAGAAATGTTTTCTTTTGAAATTTGGACATTTAAATTCTGTACAACTGAAAGCAATTTAGCTTTTGATTTATTATTCTTAATGAGTTTTGTTCCCTCCAAAAATAAATTTTTCTATGTTAAAATCTTCATTTGGATCTAATAAGTATGCATAGCAAATTTCATAAATCTATACCAAATCATGTGACAGAATGTCTATGATGAGTGAAACATGAAATAGACATAATTCTCTATTTTACTATGTCATTATTTTTATGGTTATAAAATTATTCAGAAAAAAATGAAGAAAAGGTTAAAATGTTTTAAGTGTTAAAAGTTTGCAATTTACCTTATGTTAAGTTTATTATTTAAAATCTTTAAAAACATTGATTTTTATTATGTTTTAAAATCTATATAGAATCTAGGTTTTATTTCTAAGTTTTCAAATTTTAGTTCTTGTTCAGAGTCTTCATAAACACATTTCTTTACAAATCCAACTGATTGGTTATATTATTATTCTTTCCTTCTTCAATTTGAACTTGTCATATTTAAGTAAAACATTTTAAAACCTCATAGTTGCTCATATGTTTCTAGGCAGGATTTAAGTGAAAAATACTTTCTTTTTTTTCATACATGAGCAATGGAATGTTTTCACTTTTTTTGTCACTATTTTATGCTAATGAATATGCATTGTTGATGATAGTGTATATTTATATTCTAATCTGCTATTCATGTTATGATATACTGTGCCTATGGGATTTGTTTCTCCTGCAGAAAATAAAAAATGAATAAATAAATGTATAAAAATAATAATAAAGATAGTGAGTGAGTGAATGAGTGAGAATGGTTGAGAGAGAAAGACAGAAATAATTCAAGAAAAACCATCCCCAGTTCATAAGAAACTTACTGGCAAAATCAATAGATCCTGCTTCCATTTCCTCTTGAGTATAATTCTTAGGAATCACCAGCATGTTCGCCATGGGACTTTTTTCAGTTTGATGACTTTATTAATTATTCTTGACAAGGTCTTGAGCTTTCTTGACAAGAACATAAGATACTCAACATCTGTAAACTGTTTTTTGTTGTTTTTTTGTTTTCCAATTGTTTTCTCTCTTTTTTTCTCTCAACTGTGTTACTACTCAATGTATATTTTTTTGACTTTGAAGAATTCTTACTTAACTAACACCATGTCAAAGTAAATGTGTCAACCTGTTGAATAATCAAAGGTGAACAGAAATTTCACAGCCAAGCATATCAAACAGCAAGTCTGGATTTATCTTCCATTCATCCCTTACTGTGCCCTTTTCTGTGTCAGACAATAGTCAGAGGCTCCTCTTTGTGATATATAAATAAAGTTGGCAACTGTAATTGAGGGTAACCTGAAGGTTCCCTTTTCAATAGCTACTTCACAGAAGTGTAGGGAGGGCATCACTCCTTTCCCTGGATTGCTTCACTTTACCCTTGATACATACCTTATAGTGCTGAGTGTTGAGCAAGGAGGTATCAAGTACCATTTTTTGAGTCTTTGGTTTGACTCAACCTGGGAATGAACCCCACTCTCTCTTTGTGTTATATAAAGCAATATATTCTTAAATGTGTGTGTGTGTGTGTGTCTGTGTGTGTGTGTGTGCATACACATTTGCATACAAATATAATGACTGAAGGTGATTTTTTATTTGTTTCTATTTGAAAAATAATTCTTTTTCTTAAATTAAGGTTTTTTGGGTTTTTTTTGTGATTCATAACATACATTCTAGCCTATGATCTCATTATAATTGAACCAAATGTCTTTTTATCATCTATCATCATAGAACTCAAAAATAGTTACAGCTATAACCACCAAATATTCTGTATTTATTAATGAGATTCTGGAGCTTGGATTTCACATTATTGTTTGAACATTTTTTAATGAGGAGTTTAATTTAGTGTTACTTACACTACTGACCTGGGCCCTTACTTGGTCCATCAGATTAGCTTAAACAAATCTTTATCTTTTTATTTAATCATATAAAAAAATACATCTTATAGAAAATTTTCTCACCAGAAACCAGTTATAGTCATTTTTCCATAGTCTTTTACCAATCTCTGGAAAATCAAGACTTACAGTGTTTTGGGTAATACAAGTTGGCCCTTACTTGACACCATATGTATCAAACTCTTGAAAATGCTTAAATTATTAGACTTCATAAAAACAATTTGATGTTTTAATAAAATCCCACCTCTATGTTGCAGTTTCAGCTAGTAACTGTTACATTTTATGATTTCTAGTCTTGTTTGAAATAGATTCAACATTTACTGTATGGGCAAAGATAATGCTTGTCAAAACTTGAGTCTTGTTGTCCACTCAAATCTTTCATTTTGTGTTTAAAAACTTTTTCTATATTCTAAAGATACATACTGATATATCCTAAGAATTAAGAAATAATTAAAAAAATTAACTTTTTTTTATATAACTTTTTATCATTATGCCATTTACAATTACATAGATTAATATATATATATATATATATATATATATATATATATATATATATATGAGAGAGAGATGTATTAATAAACTTGCTTGGAAAATTCAAATATAGTTTTCCTTTGAATACTTGAAGAAATCTTATTACAATTATTTGTTCCAGCAACATCTTCTGCAGCATTCAAAACTTGGCAGTGAAGTAGATAGAGAGTTAATTTTGTGAATAAAGAAAAAAAGCAAAGGTTTTTGAAGACAATCTAACAATTGCTTTTAGTGTTTTGCTTCAGTTGCTTTGGTTTTTTTTATGTATATCTCAACTACTAATATGTCTTTGAAGTAAATTTCTGATTCATGTCTGTTGTCTTTGTTACTAGGCCCAGTAATAACATCTTGTTAAGCTTTATCTTAGTTCTATTCATTTATAAACATTTAAACAGTGTTTAGAGCTAGAAACAACTTGGTAAAATTGGGTGATTGCAATTCACTTTTTAAAAATAGCCAAATTAGCAGACATTCAAGATATTTATATACACTCAGACTCAATTGAAATGTATTAAGAAAATGATCTTACACTTTGGGATTGATAATTAAATCAGTAACTGTACTTTGTAAAAAGCATTTTAGTATCAGAATTTATAAGAAATGAAATTAATTCTATCAGCCAAAATACTACTGATTATAATGACTTATCAAAATATTTTCTCAGACAATGGAACTTCTTTGCATTTTTAATGTTATTAACATGTTTCAAGAAAAAAAAGCATTCTTCTTTGGAAACCCAAAGAAAAGGAGTTTTCTCTAATTTTCTCTTGAATTATATATTTGATAAGACCTAAAAAAATAGATCAATGAATATTTATTAATAACATTAGGAATACAATGAAAAAGTTTCAATTGTCTCACTAATTTCAGATATATGATTGACTCTTCTTAAAGTTATTCAGAAAATGATAATAAATGATTTGAATTTCTTTAATAAATAATTAAATTTAATATTTTCTTTAATATAACAAAGTATTATGCCTGTGTTTATGTAATGTATATCTCTTTTTCTCACTATATATTTTTGTTATTCTTTAATAGAAACAAAAATTAGTGATTCAAAATGAACTCTCATGTCTGTTGAGAGACATGCAACTTATATAATTGAATGTTTATAATTTATAATAAACCTTTATTTTCAAATAAATAAAAATTATTTTCCACTTTGTTATGAGAATTCTTCTTGAGGATTTTTATATGAAATTGAAATATTTTAATTGATTCTATTTTTGCAGTTAGATAGTTATGCATTTTTCAAAATTATCCTTTTTCATATATCTGTTGGAGAATAAAATTATTTGATTTGATAGGAAAAATATCTTCATTCAAAGTTTTTGAATGACTCCATTAGTATAAGTGTTATTTACTTTATTCATGAATTTATATTTTTTCTTTCATAATTAAAATTCAGTTATTATCTAACAAATTTTCATGTTTTATGAAGATATTAGCCATCTAAATATTATTTATCAGTGTATTTATACATAATGATTGTTAATGTTGAAATAATTTGTAGTTTATACATTATTGCCCATAAATAAGTAATCTCAAACAAATTTTTAAAAAAATTAAGGATTAATTTTCTTCTAAGATACCAGGGTTTTATTATTTCTAGTGGGACATTATTCAACCTAATTAAATATTATTAGGTGTTATTTATTACTAAACTCTAAAGCATTGAAATCTTGTGACCAAAAATAAAATTGCAATGCCTCTTTAAATAAAAAAAATGTGCATGAATATATATAAAGGGTGTATCTATTTTGAACTGCTACATATATTTTTGGTTTCAGAGTTTCGGTTTTGTAGAGTTTGGTCATAAATCATACCTAATAATATCCATTTTGATTGTAGAATACTCTACTGGAATGATAAAATCATGTTTTAGAAGAAAGTTAACTTTTATTAAAAATTGTTTGGGAAGTATGTACTTATGAGCTCTATGTTTAGTTAGATGAATGAATAATTTATATTGATCATACACATTATTAATGTAACCATAAAAATCATAAATAAATAAAATAATTGAAACAAGTGATAACTTTGGGGAAAATATTTTGCCCTAAAAAATAAAATAAATATGTGTAGAAAATGACTTCTGCAAAAGATATTATCAAAAAAAATTTTAAATTTATCTTCACTTTCATGTTTGATCTATTTAATTTTCATATCAGTTAAGCCAGAAATAATTTAATTCAATGTAAATTCATAATTGCTATCTTTTTCTGACAACTAGGTCTATCTTGATTGCTCTGTCTTGGTAGCCATCTGAGAATAGTTCAAACATTTCTATTCAATCATCTGCATCCCATTTCAAGTGAGATGCCACCAATGTCTATAGTCTTTTTATTTTATGCTCATGTTCCCCTGCTTTTTCCATGAATGATGAAATAGACCCAAACAGAAAAATGCCAATTTTTGACTAACAACAACACATTATGAATTCTAGATGCATAGAAATGAATACCTTTGCCACAAACTCATCTGTTTATCTGCCGAAAGACGACAGGCTTGGACCGGTAATATGTTATTATGTTAGAGATTGTGATCTGATCAATCACAGCCACTTTCTCCCACTTCCTGCAAGGAGACTTGCAGGTTACAAAGTTCACTGAGCCTGGACACTTTTCCCCAGTTATAGAATGTCATTTGTCATACCGCCAACTCTGTGAGCATTGCAGGCAAATCTTTTTTGTCTGTTGGGAAAACAGAAATGTTGCTGCCACCCATATTATTTTATGTTTGACTGTAATTTTCTATGGGTCACTCTTCTCGAAGGGCTACTGAATATTCTAAAGATTTTTGTGTGGACGATATAATGCTTGTTTATTGCAAAGTTAATAGAAAGATTTGTATTTGTGAGGCTAATAATGGCAATATAAATAAATATTTCACATATCATTGTTTCTTTATCACTTTAGTATTCTTTGTCATAACTTTTTTTCCTGCTTCAAATATTAAACCAAAAAAGTTGATGATTTTAAACTGTTGCTTCAGTATATTTTCTTAAAACATTTTTTTCTTTGTGAATTTAGATATGTTTGTAAATATTGTATACAAACTTTTAGAACAAAATAGAATCTCTCATCAAGGGATGGTATATATCTGTGCAAGAGAAGTTTTAAACTAATATATTTTATAATAAAATCCATGATAGTGTCAATAAATGCTTTTATAATAAGAGAAAGTCTATTTTAAAAAAATTAGATTTCTCTTTATTTGTTCAAATTAATGATTTGTCACAAATCTATAATCATCCTAATTGACTTCATGAATTCTGATATTTAGATGAATACTTTTAATTAATATTTAATTCTTAGAAGAACCCAAGCAGCCGGTGTTTCTGTTGCTACCCAGAAGTACATATAGCTGGGTGACCTGAATTCCGGCCAGGGAATCCCCATTTTTAGATTGTTATTGCTTAGCAACAATACAGCCAATCAGCCTGTTAAATAACAGATTACAACATTTTAAAGCCTAGGGTAGGTAGTGAGTATAAATGTTGGGGGCTCAAGGTTATAGGTTTTAATCTGTTATGTCTTTTGCTTTCAAGTTTCTCAAGTTTTTAAATTTATTATCTATTCAAAATTCCATCTGAATATTTTCCATTGATCTTCAAAATATTCAATTTGTGAATTAATACCATGTTTTTTGGTTCTTTTAAATATATTTCATAGTGGTTCCAATGGATAATATAATCTTACCAGTTTGTGGTATTTGATTGTGACTTTTGCTATGATCAGTCATTCCTCAATACTTCTTTCTAGGATTAGAGTGTAGTCTCTGTACACATGGAACTAAATATTTCAGTAAATAAATAAATAAATATCTATACATTTAGATTTTCTTATTTTGTATTTATTTTAGAGAAGATATAAAATTTTTACTTTTCCAAATCTTCTCATCTGTTTATTTTATATCTTATAGTTTTGAAAATAAAATGCATAGAGATACTACACTCAGATCCTTGGCAGAAGTGCCAGTCCATACATAAATAATCCCATCATTTTTTTGTGAGTACTAGTCTAGTTATTTATATAACGTATAAACCCATATTAATATCCCTTTGGGGATATATTATAACAAAGTAATCTAGTCCACTATATAGAAATGGGTAATTAGCCTATCTTTATGTTATGGACTCTTCTGATGATGTAGAAATATAGTAATAGTGTAAACACATTCTTTTTTATATTCATCCAAAAAGAAAATGGTGACCATATGCAATACACACATCTGTGTGTATTGAACTCTTCAGATGACATTAAAAATAGAATTTTTAGTTATTTTATTTTTTTTATATATTAAAAGTGATTCTTAGATATTAAATATCACCATTTTTTTTCTGATGATATGTGTAAACAAGTGTTAATATAATATGATATAACTGTAATAGATTTTATTAGTATATGATTTCTAATTTGTTATCTCATGGGTAATCATGTAAATATCAAAAGAATATTTTTCTTGTTGAGTTTTTTAGGCTTAAGATAAGAAATGATGTTTTTTACTTGTTCTATTATCAAGACTGAAGGCAATGATTTCCTAAGTCCATGAACACTGAATACACAGACTGATTCTTATGAAAAATAGTTTATTACTAAAAGGAAAAATTTTAAGATTGGTATCAAATGATATACCTATCATGCTTTTAGTACTTTTTTTTTAATATTTGAATTTTTTTTTATTTCAGCTGTGTTACCTGATCGATATTCAATTGAAAGTCATCTTCTGAACCGATCTCATCTATTTCCAGAACCTGGTTTTTCAGAAGGAGACAGTATCCTTCAGGTATATTAATAATTAAAAGATTCTTTTGATTCAATTTGGAGATGCTTTTTCCTACATTTGTTGTTATAAACAGTAACTTCTTTACTTGAAATTCACTAAAATAAAGTTTGTAAATAACTAGTAAAGTAAAAGAAAGCTCTTAGGAGATCCAGGACATACTTTTTTTACACTTAAATATCTTATACACAAAAAATTGACCTAGAAATTACTGAAAGCATCTCATAAATGTGCATATATTGTACTAGCTGATGTACCTGTCTATAAGAATTGTTAACTCATCATGACTAACAAATGTCAAAATCCTTTCTAATTATTTCATTATTCTAGACAATGATTTCCAGTCTTTTTTGTTAATTCAGAATTTACACAAAATGGTTATAAACAATGTTACTATATAGGATTAAGTTTCCTAACAGAAAAGAGATTTATCAATTGTATTTTTTTGTATAATTCTATAAATTTAATATTTTTTTGAAAAACTTTGCAATGCTTTGCAGAAAAATATTCAAGTGAGTGATGCTTAGAATATTTATCAATTTAATATTTTTCTTCTTTGTTCAGCTTGAAGAACTATGTATAAACCTAATTATTAACGTTTGATTAAATATGAATGATTTTTACATTTTTACAAAAGAATATTCTTTTTTCTTTAAGTGAGTGAAAGTTAAGAGATTTATTGATTTAAACATTTTTGTGGCTCATTCAACTGGGGCTGCAGAATATACTGACTTCATCTCCACAGAGAGGTAAGACTCCCACAATGAGTGTCCTGAATATGACTCTTAACAATCTGATGGTGAGGCTTCAATAATGCTGGGGCTTTGGGGAATGTGGAGTACCCCTTCATTGCCATTGCTCCCAAGTCCACTCTGGCCCGGAGTAGTAGTACCTGATAGAGTCCTTATTATGGGTCAAATAAAACTAGACTGTGTAATTACACTAAACTGAATTGCTTGAAATTAACTGTTTTTACATTTAACCATGTGTTTAAACTGCATGCTTATGCTAAACTGAATTGTTTGAAATAGAACTGTTTTGATATTTAATTGTGTGTAAACAAAAAAATATACTTATGCTAATCTGAATTGTTTGAAATAGAACTGTTTATATGCATAGATATGGATTTGGCATTAAATAACCTACAATGGTTGATATGCCATAAAAACAAACCAAACCAAACCAATTAAACATTCCTTTTTTCATCCAGATTGTTAGCCTCAACTAAGCAATAATTTTATGTTATTATCTTACATTTCTAGCTGAAATAACTGCCTATGAACCTAATTTGTAATGTTTAATTAAATGTGAATGAATATTCTAGTAAAACAAATAGGTTGTTAAACCTTTGAATTTTGGAAATTTGGCTTCATGCTGATTATAATGAGGAACAAAATATTTTTTAATGTTAGAATCTTCCCCCAAGGCTAATAAGTATGCACAGTAAGTTTGATAGCTCTCTATCAAACTGTAGAAGACAGATAAACAAACTCTCTGTAAAATGATTATTAGTATACATCTACTTGTAGATGTGCACAACTGCCAAAGAACATTAAAGAAAAATCCATTATTGCCCAAAGTGCTGATTAATAGAATTTAAAACAATGCAGAAAAATAAGTAAAAAATTATCCCACACCCCCATTCAAATGAGAAATCAAACCTCCTAAGTATGTCTGACTACATTCATTCTTACTAAGATAATACTTTTATCTTGATGTCAGTTAACTTAATTTTAGACTGAAATTATTTTCTTTGCAGGCTCTCTATGGCTTCTTATTTGTGGTAACTTGTGAAGGAGAAGTTTTTTTTGCTTCACGTACAGTGGAACAATATCTTGGCTTCCATCAGGTTTGTATATACTAACTTTCATTTATTGTAACATTATTTTAAGTATATGTTAACATAAGCTTTAAGAGATATCACTTTTTCAAGTGAAATTATTTGATTTATTCCCTTCTTTATGTCTTTGATAAATATGACTAAATATAAATAAGGTAACATAATGTAACTTTTCTCTAATAAAAGTTGTTAACAGTTTTGATATCTATTGTGTTTTTATGATTTTTTTAAAGTCTGACATTATACATCAAAGTGTGATGGAACTGATCCATTCTGAAGACCGAGAAGAATTTAAAAGGCAGCTGCTGTGGAACTCCAGTCTTCCTCCTGATAAAGCAAATATTACATTGCATGAAATCATGTTACCTGGTAAGTCAATAAATAACTTATCATTTTTATCTTTTAATGTGAAAAATAGATTTTTGATCAGGACTTATTTTTTTATGAATTTATTTCAATTATACTTATGTTGTAACATTTTTGGACTCTATTTTATTAAAACCAAGAACCCAGTATTAAGTTATACTTTCAAGTTTCTTAAAAGTACTAATGCAACGTTATTAAAAAGTAGTCATTAAGATTAAAATATTTGGAAATATAAAAAATCTTAAGGGTTTTGTTTCATATATCTTAATAGTATTCATTTATATATTTGATATATAATAATATATTAAATAAAACATATCAGAAACCTCATTTATTTTTAACCTTTGATATATATATATATATATATATATATATATATATATATATATATATATATATATATATATATATATATATATGTATGTAGTTGTAATTTTAATTGACACTTTTATTCTTCATTATAAAACAGACTTACTGATCTTATTCTTTCAATTATACCTAGTTACTATACACACACACACTCACGCACAAGGAGGTGCTGAAAAGCTCTTAACCAAACTAAGAAGGGAATCACATAAAGCCCTGAAATATACTTATTCTATGTATTTGGTCTGCTGTTCAACACACTTGGCACTTTTCACTTCAAATAATTTTTACCTAACTCCTCCTCCAAGATCAAGATTAGACACAACCTCAAATTTTTAGACAGATGGTTGCATGGTTGATGACAGTGCTAAAACAGGCTTGGCTCTGTTGGCATTCCCTCTTTGAAGAAGCATTGCTGGCATTAGGCAATGAACCTGAACCTTGCTCATTGTGATTAAGGGTTAGGTGCTCCCTTACAAAATTATGACTAAAAATTAGGTTTTCAAAATTTGACCTATACACTAGTATACAAGTTATTGATTTTATTTATTTTTATTTGATATCTGTTAGCATTTTACAAAAGTACAAGGCCAATTCAAACCTTTCATTTCATTTGTGCTGCTAATGTAGGACACAATATCAAGTACAATATTTGGTAAATTTGTGAATAGATGTATAAATTAACCTTGATATTTTGATGCTCATTGAAATTTCTTATGTTCAGTAAATGCTTCCTTTATCAGAAGTTGAGCATTGTTTCTGAAAAGAAAGTGAAATAGTGATACACACAAGATTCAATTACCAGTGGACAGTTTGTAGTTGATTAGTTGATTATACCAAGAGAAATAATGAAACTCAATATTTTGGTAAAGTTTCAGGCTATCAGCATCATCATCGTCAGCATCAGTATGATTAAAAGTAATGAAATAGAAACCTGTAATAGGAGCCAATAGCACTGATACACATCCACTTTTCATACTATTCAGTATTTCTTATTACTTGTGCTGATTAGCCAAATGATGTATTGTCTTTATGCACACTATATAGCACACACTGCCTATGCTTAACTGCAGTCAGTATTGCTATTGATAAGTCAATTTTCATTATTATTGCTCAGGTTTCTTTGTTTTTGGCAAAGTGATAAATCTGGATATTATTCATTGTGCAAATTTTGTTAGTCACTCTAAACAGTGGTCCTCAAGTTGAAGTTTGAAACATTTCAAGTTGTAAATCTCCGACTGTGAATTTCTCATTCATTTATCTCAATGTTTCCCAAAGTGGGAGATATGACCACCCTGGGATCATTTGTGTGTGTGTGTGTGTGTGTGTGTGTGTGTGTGTGTGTGTGTGTGTTTGTGTGTGTGTGTGTGTCCTGTACATGAAAGAGAAGAAAGACTCTATAAATACAAACATAGAGGAAAATGCATTAAGGCTTTGCATTAGCATTTAGAAATTTGGAAACTACTGATTTAAATGTTCATTCTATAAAATACAGGAATTTATTTTAAAATATGTAAAGCTTGTGCATATAATATTTTATTCTATTCTTGAAGGTTTCTCTCAGAACGCAGATAATACTCTGCCCAAATCTTATATATGAAATTTTGTCAGATTATTAGCATTGACAATTTTTTCACGATAAAAGTATATGTGTGTAACTGTAACCCAGTAAAAATGGCACATCATAGGAAGATTTTTATTTGAGCAATACACTTAAAAAACTCTTTGAAAATAAAGCATGGACAACTGTTATAATGGAAACTATAAAATTGAGGAATCCTTCTCAAGATAAAGTAAAGGTTGTAAACCATTAAAAATACAATATTCAAAGCAAAAATATTAGTTACATTAACGCTAAATTAGTGAATTTGTTCTTTTCATGTAAATTGAATATTGTAATGAGACAAATCCTGAGCTACAAGAAAAGCTTCTATTGCTCAAAACTCTATATGAATTAAATTGTTTTTTGTTTTTTTTAAAGGAGTATAACAGTTTGGATTTCAGTGAAAGACAAATAACTTTCAAGATTTTTTTTATAATTCTAAAGAAAAATGCACTAATTATCATCTCATTATATTCTATTGCTATCATGCCCATTATATTAATACTAGTATGCATTTGCTATAAAAATAATGATATTTATGAAATTGATATTTTGCTAATTACTATTTCTTCTTCTTCTTGGAATATTACAGATAAAAAATAAATGGATGAATACATGATACCTTTAATTATCATAAATTAGTCATTTACAAATTATTCAGCATTCATGTTTTTTCTTGCTTATAAAAATCATGCATTTATATGTAATTAAGACGAATAACTAAATATGTATAAAAATATTCTTTATGTTTAATTTATATCCCATCCTATTTACATTAAACTGAATGAATTCTATTCATTTAGTTTCATTAGAGTCAATTAAATATTTGTCTTACTTTTTGTATAGAAAACAACCACTATCTGCACCGGTCTTTCACTGTAAGATTTCGCTGCTTGCTGGACAACACCTCAGGCTTCATTGTAAGTATTACTTTCTCATTACTCCTACATTGTCTACTATATATATAATCAAGGTTTCCTTTTAAGAATAGAATTTAATTTATCATATTACAATTCCTTTTTAAGTATGTACTATAGAACATTAATTATCAAAAAAATAAAACAAAAAAAGGGTTCAGGCTCCCAAAGTCATTATAAAATCAAGAAATCAAAAATTAGATATCTTCAGTTTGAGAACTGAGATTTTAAATTTCACCCAGTGAAGAATTTTATTTATTTAATGCTTTGTAGATGTAGACATCATCATGTACAAATGACAAATATGAGAGTTACGTTGAAAGCACCAAATCACAAATGCTTGGACAATACTTACATTCATTAGATCTAATTATTTCATACAAACAAAAACTTAAAGTCCATAGGCATTTTTTCCTGATAAAACTTATGTGTATACATATGTGGGAGTGTATATATATATATATATATATATATATAGTTGTTTAACAACTTTAAATGGGAATATAGATTTAGTTTGTAGACATAAAGATATATCAGTTTTTAAGATCTGCCTTTGCTTTGAATGTTTGTAAATATTTTTTTCATAGATTACTGTTGTGATTTTTAACAGACATTAGAAATCAGTGGCTGGATTCGTATTCTTCATGGCCAAGCTCTCAAATCAGAAGAACCTATGTTGGCATTGTTTGCAACTTGTTGTCCATTTGGGCCTCTTTCTTTGTTTGACATTCCTTCAAGAGATCTCACATTCAAATCAAAACACAAGATGGACCTTTCTCCTTTATCAATGGATAGCAGGTAAATCAACCAACTTTTGTTCTGACAATCTTTGAATATCTTTTTGAAATGAAATGCCTTTAAATCTATAAATATTGTTGTTACATTTGCATATTGATTTTATACACTGAATGTAACAACTATTATGGGACAAAGGTAGTATTTTCTTTTTAAATTTCATTTTTTATTATTTATATATTATAGTTACTATGTGTTAAAGATGTTCAAATTTGTAAAAATATTTTGGGAAATTATGATTTTGAGTTTTATATGAAAATGAATTCTAAAATATCAATGGAAGAGATCAACTGTTGAACTCTCAAAGGTGCAAAGAAGAGAAACCTGGAAATTCTATATGAAAAGAAATAAATTTTTCAGTTGTTAAAGCTTATAAAAAAGCAACTGTATCATATCTCTCTTTTTTTTCAGTCATTATGCTTGCTCATCCTATGAGAAAGAGGAAAAAGAACTAGAGGGAAGAGTAATTAACTTGTAAAAGAAAACTGATGGAAATGAAGCAAAATATTTAGAATATCTTTTGATTAAAATTATTTAACCATCATATGTGTAGAATTCCTTTTAAGTCTTTACTAACAATCCCCTTATTCATAAATAAGCTCATTCATCTCTAACGTAATTATTAAGCACAGGAGACATTTTATTTCTTTTATCAGATTATAGTTAGATTCCCAGAATGCAATGCTATAGTGTTGTTGACTGCAATGTGATGACATCTTTTTTTCTTTGGGTGAGAGATTAGACCTGCAGGCAGGGTGTCTAACCTTGAGCAGCATCAGCAGCAGTAGCAGCTCTTTATAGTATTTTAAGAGAAAAAAAGACAGTTTATAATTCAGAGCAGGTCATTTGTTTTATAAAAGTTTTATTTGAGAAAAAATAAATAAATAAAAATCTGTTCTATGCTTGAACATTTACATAATCATATCATGTTTTTAACTTGTTTCTTTAAAAAAGTAAAAGAAAACTTTGAATCCATTTTTCTTCTAGTTACCTAACATTATAATGGCTATTTGTATGAATGCACATAAAATCATTTTTCATATCTTATGATAAAATAGGGATCAGCCCAAAATATGAAGCTTAAGGGTTCAAAGTGTTGGATATTAAACATTTAAGAAGATTGTTTAGTTATGTCAACAACAGATATCTGAACTGAAAAAGCAAAACAGCTCCAGTTGTTTAATTATAAAGAATTTAATTTTTTTTTTAATGAAAACAAAGGATTTTATAGTTCAGTATAGAAGCTTATACAGTTCACTTTCTGTATTGATGATCATATGTAAAATTCACAGTGTGAAAATAATATGCCTTTTTGAAAATATCCTTATGTGTGATAAAGCCTCTTTTTCAACATAGAAAACTTTTTGACTAACATCAACTGCTTTCTCTATTTCATGGATTCCATTCTCTCTGAGATTTATATCTCATAAATATCTTTTTTTCTGAAGACACAAAATGCAGTATCAAAACCAATGGTCAATAATTTGATTAAAAGATTATTATAACATGAGGTAATCAATAATAAAGGAGTCTCAGCAAAAAATCTCCATATTCTGATATATTGATCACTGGTTATAGGAAAATTGAGAAGAAAAATATTTTCTGATGGTACAGAGTGTTTACAACACTGAGAATGTTCTATTTATAAATGATCATAAGAACACGGATGTAGTTTGAATTATATATTAGAGCCAAGAGTGAAAAAATAAAACCTTAAATAATGAAAACTGTTGGCTTTCAATGTTTATCATTGCTGCTAGAAAATAACCATTACTTTCTTTTATTTCTATTAATGTCATCTAATAACAACCACAACATTGATTTAAGACTCAGTAAAGTTTGCCCACATTTTACAGTCTGAGATATAAAAATAAAAGTAAAATGCTCTGAACACATGTATTATTCTGTATTAGCAATATTAGCAGTGAAGAAGAACTTTGTATGTTTCTAGATGTGCGTACATAAATTCTATTTCCTTAAATCCAGTTGTTGTCTCTATTGATAACTTATCCATTGTCTTGTTATTGTAGTTACTGTTAACATAAAAGATTTAGTGAATATCTAAAACATTTATCAGTCCTATGACATTTTTCTAAGGACTGAATTGATATATATAGTCTCACTATAAAGAAGAACTGTTTCATTTCATTAAGAAGAGGCAGAGATTTGTTATTTGTAGGCATCTCATTGGCTCACTCCTCTCAATAGAGAGATATCTTCTGAAAAATTCTTAAACCAACCAAGAAGTAAATGACTTCTTTTTTTTAATTGAATTTTTGAGAAGGGTTAAACAGATTTGAAAATTGAAGTGCCAAGTATTTTGAATATGTTAAATAACATTACTTGGCTCTATGTGTTTGCTTTCTTGGTTGGGTTGAGAATTTATCAACTCCTCCTCCTAGATAGATGAGGACACAATAATATTATATCATAAGTAATTCCCTAGATGTTTCCTCCATCTTAGTTAACCTCTATCAGTTCAGATTAAAAATCAAGTGCTATATTCTGGTCTGTTTTTATGATAATTAAGAAAAAATAGAGCCTTACCAAATTGTGAACAAAGATTTTCTTTAGAAAAAAACAAAAAACAAAAAAACACAATGATAAATTTATTTCCTTTTCAACTTTATTAAATTCTTTACGGACTAGCTGTATCAATATAACAATAATGAAATTGAATACATTTCATAAAAATCTATTTGTAGAACAAATCAAACTTATTGCAACTTTGATATAAATGTTTAGTAAGCAAATGAAATTTAATAGTTAAATTAACAAAAACTGTGACAGTTCTTTATTAATTTAATAAATAAGATTATAGTTGCACATTAGATCTATGAATTAGTTGTCAATAAATAAAATAGTTCTCTTTAAAAAACAAAAAAAAAACCAACTCAGTATGGGATTATCCTTTATTTTTTGTTTCTAATGCTCTATGACCTGAATATGACTCTAAACTGAATCTAGTGGTGAGACTCCACTTCTGAAGCTTCTTCCATAGTCAGATCCACTCTGACCCAGAGTGGTATTAAATCATCATAAACTAAATCTTCTCTTAAGACACTGATATTATGACTAAATATGAATTTAAAAATTAATTATAGGGGTGGTTATTTGAAATCATGTAATTGCTTTCAAAAAGATTTCAACATTGAATAATCCAACAAGGGTTGACATGCCTCAAAACCAACCAACCAACATATTCTGCTCTTTATTGTTATACAACTCAAATACATCCAAATTAAACAACTAAAATTAAAAAGATAAAAATTGAATAAATAAATAAATAAATATCATTAATAATAATAATAATAATAATAATAATAATAATAATGATTGTTGTTGTTATTGTTCTTTCTCCTCCTGTAAATCAGTTTCCTACCAATTTTTTTACTTAAAATGTTTGCATCATTTTTATCCCTAAAATGATTTTAGTTGTTCTTTATATTTGTTTTCAAAATCAACACAAGCAATTTTTTGTAAATTGATTTCCTTTTTTTAGGGGTAAAATGATGTTTGGTTATTCCGATAGAGAACTGGTCACTAAATCTGGCTATGATTTAGTACATCCGGATGATCTTTCATATTTTGCTGCTGCCCACCAGGAATGTAAGTATTTGTATTTAAGCATTTTTCTTTGATTTTGGTAGAATGTTATTTTTATGGCAATAATCATTATTTTGAAAAAAAATTAAAAAAACGAAATACCAGAATCACTATAACATGTGATAACTTGCTGAAATGTTAGAATTTAATTCATGAGATTATAATATCTGTCATTTTAGATAATTTTCAGCTCTTGCTGAATTATTCCTTACAATGAGTTTCATTTTTAATGTATTTACTCATATTGGTGTGTGTGTGTGTATATATATATATATATATTGCTTAGATGTGACACAAGACTGTATTTATGGGGTACCCAATGAGACTCGAACTCACACATGTAGGTTTGCTAGTCCATCTAGCTAATCATCACACCAGCAGAGATATATGTATATGGTAAGAAATAGGAATTAAAAACCTGATGTTACTGTTACTATTGTTTTATTTTCCGTATAACATTTCATTCTTCATCATACAAACATTTTTTAACACAAAGGAAGTGTTTTAAAATACTGAAAAAGATATTGATACTGTTATTCTATTTATCATATATGAATGAATAGTAACATTATGTAAATGTGTTGAGAAGTTAAGACGTTTAAGGAGACACTGGAATTTCTTAAAGTGATTTTTTTTGAATTTGTGTTATTTTGAAGTCTATATAATACTGCTATTCTATTTCTTGGACTCTGTGTATATGATGATGTCAATAAAGTTGTTTAAATCTACCATTTTGTCGGATATCATATCCGATTTATTTATCACACACACACACACACACACACACACACACACACACACACACACACACACACACACACACACACACAAAAAAAATACTTACACACACACACACATATATATATATATTTGAAGATTTTAAAAAAGTTCTTTAAATTTATAATTTTGGAAATATAAGAATGTTCCAAACCTTTCAGAAATAAAATTGTAATTTTGAACCAAGGTGAATTTTGGTTATTTTGTACTATCCAAGTTTTTTCTTGTGTTATGATTCAAAAGAAAAAATATATGCTTTTTTTTTCATTTAATCATTTCCTTTTCTATACACCTAATACTTGAATGGTTTTATTTTCTTTGCTCTAGTGATCAAGACTGGCAGCTCTGGTCTAATAGCCTATCGGTGGATCATGAAGGATTTGCGCTGGCTGTGGTTGCAGTCCAGTTGTAAAGTGGTTTATAAAAACAGCAAACCAGACTTTGTCATCTGCACTCACAGACAACTCACGTAAGCAAAACTGTCACTTAGTTTTTATTTAAAAATCAAGAGTATACTGCTCCTTTCCCCACTTCCTGAACAAATGGGTTTTGCAAATATTTAGGGATGACAGCATGTCAGTTAGTGAATGGGAGGCACGGAAAATATTTTTGCTTCAGGAAACAAATTTCTTTAAATAAAAGAAACAAATCTCAAAACGATTAGCTCTATGCTGTTGTTATTGTTGTTGTGTTCTCAACTTCCTAAGATCATGATAAGCTCTTTTTTCTGGTTGAGTGCTAGTGCTTATTTTGACAATCTTTTCTTAAATAAAAGTAAAAGTGAAAGTAAAAGTAAGTAAAAGAAAAAGTTTCTTTACTCATATTTAATTCTAGTGTATTTCTTGATCTCACAAACTTTATATTTTAATCTTTTTCCAATTTTATTTCATCATTATGACAAACCAATTTTCTTGAAAGTCTCAAGAATTATAAGATTATTTTTAATTACTTATCATAAGTTTGATTTTAAATATTTTATTACAAATAAGTGTATGTGTACATGAATGTGATAGGTCTACTATATCTCAGAATAAAAATGAAATTAAAATGAACATAAATAATTAACAAATTCCTATTTCTCATGAAAATAAGATATAAGGACACTGCCTCAATAATAAGATTGTATTAATTAATATGTGTGTACATATATTTTTAATGGTGGCCAGAAAAATAAATCTTAGAAAATTTGAATATTAGTTTGAAAGTGAATGTAATTGTATGACTAGAGTTTGAACTCACAATGTCATGGGCCAGCACGTTAGCTGACACACCACAAGGACTCAAACATTGTGAAATCAGGATGATGATGATAATCATCATCATCATGTCGTGCCACTAGCACAGATATCCCTGACCCTCTCTTGCCACTTTTCCCTATCATTCATCTCCTCTGGCAGGTCTTTAGGGCTACATCCCGTATCCTCACATAGCTGCTGTATGTATGTTCTAGCTGGTCATCTTGCTTTTGCTTGGCCATATGTGGGGGTCCTTAGGTGTACATCACTTATGAGTTTGTCTCTGCTTCTCCAGCAGTGTCCTGCATGTCTGGTTTGTCTAATTTGGATAGTTTTCATGATGGGAGGTAGGTGGCCGTATAGTTGGTGCTTTGTTGGGTGTTGCCACCAGGACTTATTCAATATTGCTCGCAACATTCTTGTGTAATTGCCATCTAGCTTCTTCTCCAGCCGTTTAGTTAGCGTCCAAGTGGTGCATCAATAATAATAATAATAATAATAATAACAGATATAATAATGTATGTTTCAAATTGTAATAAAATATTAATTAAATCAAAAGTTTGTTATCTTGTCGGTCAAATTTGGTTGGGTCCTGACATTTTGTTTTTTATGTTTGTCTTGTTCTAAACATTTGTTTCTTTTTTCTTCAGGGATGATGAAGGACAAGATCTGTTTGGTAAACGTGGAAATGAGTTCAAGCTGCCATACCCATTACTGGATCTGGACATTTGTTCTGGATCTGGATTTCCTGAAGATGATTTTGTCACAAAGTCCAAAACAACTAAAAACAAGAAACAGAAATCTCAAGTACGGGACTATTTGCAAGCAAGCCGTAAGCGGAAGGCAACAACCTACCGTGATGCCTTTCCAACACTGAATGGTTATGCTTCCTTTTCTGGTCTCAATGGTTACGGCCCATGTGATGGTGCTGAGTTGAAGCCGGATCTCTTCTACTCTTACACTGGTAACAATTTTGCCTTAGATTCGGATATTTACCGATCTCATGGCTATACACCATTGCCTGGCTCTGTTTATTCCCCAACTGATCCATTCTCAGAAAAACACTGTTACTCAAATGGTTACTATTTCGACCATAGGCAATATCAACATCCACTGTCCTATCATAGTAACAGTTATGCAGATCTGGTTGCCCAGTCGAAATATGGCTATGATATACCAAAATATGGTTTTGATGGTTACAGTATAGATCTCAGCAAAAAAGTTCATTTTGGGGATGAATTTTCTCGATATGATAATGATTATCGTAAATATGGTTATGAATATAGCAATGATAGACTCACTACTAGAATCAATGGAAACTTTGATCCAATGGAGTTTCGTTCAACTGCTGCTGTGTTTAATGGTTCACCACTGGTTGGCTGTGCAGAAACATCAATTGCACCTGGAGGTGTATCCTCACCAGCCTGTCTACCTTCTACCTCTATATATAAAACGTCTATAAATGACAGTGGGCAACAGCAGCAGCAACAGCAGCAACAACAACAACAACAACAACAACAGCAGCAGCAGCAACAGCAGCAGCAGCAACAACAACAACAGCAACAGCAACAACAGACAGTCACTACTAAAACATCAGTCATTGACACAAAAGTGAAAAACACTTCTAATTCTATAGACAGTCACACTATTCTTCCTCACAATACAGTCATCAAAAATATTGGCCATGCATCTTCACATTTAAGTAATTCACATTCAGATCACAACTCAGAGCCTCACAGTAGCAATGGCTCAAATCTTTATAAGCGGACAAATGTAATCACCAGTGGTTCATCTGCATTACCATGGACGTCATGTGTGAAATCTGCTCAAGCTCTAAAACAGAATTTGGTCTCCAATTCTCCGTTGGAGCACCGGTCAGAGGCATCCACTCAGCAGCACAAATCAGTGATATCTGATGTGAACACAAATGATAAAATATCCTCTGGGCTCATGGCAGGCAGCCTGTCCACATCAAGTCCAATTGCAGGCTCAACTCCAGCTTCAGTTATTCAGCTGTCAGAAAAAGCCAGCCACAACAGGTAAGATTTTTAAAGGTCAGCTATTAAATGTTCAGGATTAGACCTTAGAATAAACATTTTAAAAAGAAATATTGTAATTAAGATAAGGAGTTACCAATTATTATTACCAATTTGTCCATCTTGATTGTATACCAATGTTCATTGTTTTTCAGGGTCATCTAACAATACATTTCTGCTCATTCTCAGCTCTTTTTGCATTCACATTTCTCTGTTTCTTATAAATTCAGTAAGTTTTATAAATAAACTTTTAGCAATGTAGATTTCATTTTTAGTTTCTTTATAAGGAAATCAAAGCCAAGAAAAATGTTCAAAGGAAAAGATATTGTTAAAAGAATATAGTTTAAGGTACACTACACCCTTACATATATATATATATATATATATATATATATATCTTTTGAATATTGATTTATTTGAGCATAATACTAAATATAAATGAAAGATTTTGTAATGTAAACAATTAACATGTCTGTTATGTTTCAAACTGTTTTTGTATTGAACATTTTTTTTATTTAATCTTTTTTTTTTATCTAATCCTTTTTTTTTATTCTTAATTTTTTGTTATTTTTATTATAAATGATGTTTATTTATTTCTAGTACTCAAGTTTTGGTTTAGTTCTGTTTAATTCTGAGATTGTAATTGCAATATTATTAGTTATAACAAACTATTGTCCCGATGATGAATTCAAAATTTTTTCTCAGGTAAAACATATTAACCCTTTGAACCCATATCCTGAATTGTGCAAATCACTTTCAGGTCAGAGATATCTTTAATATCATCCTATCATTTTATTAAAGAAAGGCTTCAAATAGATACTATACTGAGATTTTTATTATTAATACCTGATGTAATCTCTCTAAGTCCAAAATATTAGGCTCACATTGTAAAATCTTGGGATTATAGAGTATTATAAACTCGTGCTCACTCTGAAATATTGGAATTATTGGTTTAAAAAACTAAGTAATTATGGATATTTAAATATTTTATTAGATTTTTCATTAGTATTAAAGATGAAATATCCAAATGTGCAAATTTATTTTATATAATTATTTTAAACTTTCCCCATCCCAAAAAAGAAAAATATTCATAAATGCTATTTGAAAAAGACTAATTCAAAAAATGATTACATATATACTCATAAAAACTTTAAATATCGTTTACTTCTCAGATTAGCCAATTATAATTTGGTTAATTTATACCAAAGTGAACTAATGAAACACTAATTAAGATGAATGCAAATCATGTTAAAATCAGAATATTAATCAATGTCAAGCTAACATATGTTGCTAAATAGACTTTATAGCTCTTGGTAACCTGGTCAGAATATTATTAAGAGAACAACAACAAAGAGAATAATAGTTGTTGTGGCAGATGGCATAATGTGTTTATTAACTCTTCATTAACATTTAAGATAAAGATACATGTTGAAAGGCTACTGGGAAAAAATAGGTTATTACAAAGAATATGAAAAGGCTTTCTTTGTGGAAAGTAAATTTATTATTTATGTCTGTATTATTTGACAGCTGCCATTAGAGAGTGTAAATCTAATGAGGAAGTCTTGTCTATAAAATGATTTTGCTTTACTTAAAGGATCAAAGCAAAGCACTTCAAGGTAGGCCATGAATCAAAAGGATTAAGGGATCAAATCAGATAAAGTTCACCTCAGATCAAATAGGCTAAAATAAACTTTGATCAACGTGTTCACAGATAGCAACAGAATTCTTCATCATATAACCTTATTATATTGACATTTAATGACATAATTGTGTATGTACGTAATTTGTGTTTAACCTCCGGATAAATGATACATTGATCTTAACAAATTATAGAACAAAAGATACTAGTTATCATTAAAGCTTTCAAGAGTTTATGCCAAATTTTTTGCTTCTTGTCCTGGGTATGACACTAAACTGCTGATGGAGGTGTGACTCCAGTTCTGGAGTTATGGGGAATATGGAGTTACTTCTTCATTGCTGTTACTCTCAGGTTCTCTTGTATTTGTTAGGGTCCCATGTAAGATCAAATAGATCTATTTGAAAATCATTAGTATTAGATAGCAATACTTGAAACCATATAGTTGCTTGCAACTTTTTAATATTTGAAACTATATGACAGCATGCAAATTAAGAATAGTTACTTAAAACCGGATTATTTCTTGCAGTAAATGAAAAGACTCATTCAGACATTAAATAACCAAACAAGAGTTAATATACTATAAAATTAACCAACTAACTTTACTTCAGTTACTGAATTTTTGATTTTAACTGATTCCTCGATAAATTATATACAGTCAGATTAGTGGGATTGAGTATAACTTTTTTTTTTATAGCTAGGTATATTTACTGGTTCCGTTATATACATTTCCATATATGGAGGTAAGAATTTTACACTTTTAGTTATAAATACTTAAAGGCCATTTTTTCAGTATTTACACTCAGTGTTGAGTCACATTTTATTTGCAGAATGAATATTATAATTAACCGAAGATTAGATGAATAAGAAAAAGCATTTGAAACTACCTCCCTTGAGAAATCATAAAAATCTGGTTGAATGCAAACAGATTTCTTATTAGTACAATAGAATAAACATGCTATTAAAGTTGCAAACTGAATTAGAAGTTGTTTTATTCTATAAGTTAGGGTAGTTTGATACAATTGTGCCAACAAAAATATCTCTAATGTGATATATTTGCTGTTTAATATACATAGAAATACCAAATCCTTATATAGATAAAGTATATTTATGGTATATAACACATGCAGATGATTTTCAAGTATTTTTTTTGTTTTGTTTTATGTAGATCCTGTGAGAAACAGCAGCCTGTAATGAGTAGCATCCCAGTCCCTGTCGTGAAGTCCTCAACATCATCACCATGGTTACACCAATATGTTGGTAGACACAGTGCAGTCGGGTATGGTTGTCTAAAGGACTGGGCTTCATCAGTTAATGCTGCCAACAATACTTATCCTTGCCATCAAAAGGTCCAACAAGGATTAATCCCAGGTGACACCTATTCTCAAGCAGCCAAAGTAGGCTATTAAGAGTAAGTTTACTTTTCTCAGTTATTTCTTTCAGATAATTCATACCTGCTTCAGTTTTTACAGTAACAATGGTTTTCTTATATAAAGAATTCTTGTATAGAGCTTTATAATTATCTTGCTATTCTCTAGAGCCGTTCAATCTCTGCTTGAAAGTTTTTATAATCAGATACTCTAGAAGAATAACAAAGATCAAAGGTGATCTAATTCTTTATTTAATTTGCTTACAGTATTTTTTTTGTTTATCTTGGGACTTAATGTTTGGAAAGATTTAACTGCAAAATATGCCAGCTAATAAAAGATTGGCAACCCAATAAAGAAAAGCTCATGTAAGGAAAATAATAGAAATCTTTGATTTCTTTGAAATGCTACCAAGTTGACCAATACTTATTTACTATTCAATCTGGTCCCTTTTTTCCATTATTTGTATTGCTTTTGCACCTTTCCAAAGAGCTCTCTCTCTGACAATCATTTTAACCTTCTTTATAATCAAAATATATTCTTAACATTTTACATCCAAAAATCATATATACACATTTTCTTTTGTTTTAGTTTTTAATATTATTTCATTTGAAAGAGTCAATTATTGGAATAATTTACATTTCTTTTTTTTTCATTTTTGAACAATCAGTTTGTATTATTCATTATCTGGATTCGGTGATACTTAAATGTTCATTGATAAATTTCTTTACAAAAGAAAAATGTGCAATGAGAGTATTATATCATGTTTATCATATTGACTCTATTCTGTTGATACAACAAATAAAATGTTTTTGACATATTAATAATGCCAATATGTTTATATTTGTTTTTAACTTCCTGTAGTATTTATTTGCATAATGAACTCTCAAAGGCTAAAGTACTCTTAATCATAAATCTATATCAAGAGTAGTTTCAGTAAAATTCTATTTTGGTTGAAAGAATCTCCTGTATGATACTATAAATGGTTTATTTTCATGCATAAGCATCCTAACAGAAACAGAAATTCTGTAAAAAAATGCATTTATTTTAACCAATAATGAATACATTAGTTTTACTTTGTTTTATTTTCTTTTTTATTGCAGTATCTATTAAAGAAAGAAGCCATTGGATGACAGAGGAGAAATAATTTAGCTCCATAGTGAGGTTAACAATTCTTCCCCCCTCCACTCCCAACTCCCTCATGTCTTCTCCTCTTCTTTCATTTCCTTAAAAGTAACAACCAGTAGAATGTTATTCTTGTGCTAACCAGCCTCTGGGATTTGCTGCAGTGACATTGGCTCAAGAGACCAACCTACCAACCAACCAGACCAAACATACCCCACTCCCATTCCTCTTTCCTTCTCCTCCACCTTCAGTAGCAGCAGAACATCGATTACTCCAAAATAATGTTTGCTGGTTCAATTCTCCAGGATAACATTCTGTTCATCACTGGGGACAACAAATGTAGGAGCTATTCTTGACCTGCTGATGAGAGGGTCGACCAATGTTGCACTCACATCATTACCTGGAATGAAATGAGCTCTTCACCAGCCACTGGTGGCTGATGTAAGATAGATTTCGCACTTCCCCTGAGAGCTAGCCAATGAACAATCAGACTTGGGGAGGAACAGCCAATCATTGCAGTCAATCTACCACGGACTAAAATGTCATTACTGCACTGCGCAATGCTAATAGAACTTTAATAAGCAACTCAAGAGAAACAAGAAATCTATGACAATTGAATAGGAATCTTGACCCAAAATCTTTTGCTTTTTCTCTCTCTAAAATAGTGAAGAAAGGGAACCATCAGTGAGTTCATGCAAAGTGAATGGCTGTTCCTTTGACTTGTATGTTTTTCTCATCACTGTTTGGCTGATTCTGCTCTTCTGTCTACCTTGATCCCTCCTGCCAACATTTCAAACTGCTGACAACAACAACATCATCAAATGGAATCAGTTTTTTTTTGTTTTTTTAAAGAAAACCAATGAATTTATTCAATTATAATTATAATTATAATAATAATAATAGGATAATAAATGAAATAAAACAATTTTCTTTGGGGGGGGAGAAAAATATAGCTTGAATTGAATTGTACAGAAACTCATTTCACTAAAGTGTTTTATATATATATATATATATATATATATATATATATATATATATATATATATATATATATATATATATATATATGGTTGCAAAAAGAAGCAAAAAATATCAGACTCCTTTTATTTTAGTTTTACCTATCAATTCAGAGATTTTTTAAAGATTTTTTTCAAAATAATCATTCTGTTAACTATGAAATGTAAAAGGAAGTGATTTTTTCCCCAATTTTAATTTTCAAGTGAGAAAAAAAAATCAACAAAGTAAAAATTGTGGCTTTCATTTAATCTAGTGTATTTCTATGAAGACACTCAATGATTGCTTTTGTCCAATCTGGGTAAATCAATTTTTATCAATTATTGTAATCTCATTTTATCACAAAAAACAATATGATTTCTTTCAAATCTCAAAAGCAGAGAAAAAATTATTTTTATATATTAAAGAATGAAAAATGGAATTGCAAAATATCAGATACACTTTTTTTTCTTTTTTGTTTTTACAATTAAACTGAAATGAAAACAAAAAAATGAATTAGATGTGGGTAGCAACATTTTTTTAATAAAAATTATTTTTATTTTCTTTTTTCAGTATTATTCTAAAAATATGTTATGGGATTTTAAAAAAGAATCTATTTATTTAGATAGTAGCTAAAAACAAATAAAATAATCTAATATTTCATGTGTGTTTATTGGCTGCTTCTGTAAACACTTTGTTTTAATAATGTTTCTCCTAAGATAGTTGTATTTTTATAGAAAGTTAGTTTAATGCCTGTAGTACTTGAGAGCTCTTCTGAGCTTTGTTGTCTATGAAATCAGTTTCCTTCATTTCATTGAAAGAGGCCTGATCTTAACTACTTGAGCTGATGTTGTAATGACTGAGGCACAGCTGCCTAAGGCTCAGGGTGGAGCAGAAGTAAAGAGTCATCATGTAGAAACAGCAAGTATGAGGGTCTGTGGTTTATTGCACAAGCAGTGGCAGCTGGTTGGTACTTGGGGGGAAAAAAAACCACAGAGCCCACTTCTAGTTAAGGGTCAAACTTAAATAAATAGTGGCATTCATTCTGACAGAGTGATTTATAGAAAGCCATGATATCATTTTGCTTCAAATAAGCAGGCTTGAAAGTGCTTTGCTTTTTATCCTTGATTTAAAATGTATTTTTCTCTTACCTTGTCATCCTCTTTCACTTTACAATCTAACTCTTTGTGATCTGTGCCAATAACATAGAATATTTAAAAGAAAAAGAAATATTTGTTCATTCACAACTTGAATTATATGTTTGGGGTATATATATATATATATATATATATATATATATATATATATATATGTATATATATATATATATATATATATATATATATATATATATATATATATATATATATAAACTTCTAATTCAATGATTTTGATAAATCCTTGTATATTTTTATTGGCATTGTAATCATCACAGTACAAGATTAACATTTGGTGTGATTTAGTTTTTCTCATTGAGCATTATAAATTTCACAAATCTTGTTCAATCAGCTGAATGTTTTAGTTATATATTGTAATCTGCATCATATGAAGACAGTTTTAAAATCTACTTTCCTACAATCAGTACAACATTGGAAATGTATAAAAAGTGTGTCCAAAAATAAAACAAACTTGTAAAACAGCCAATGAGAAATGTTAGTGTGCCCATGACTGAAACGTTGTGTAATAGTCACTTTAACCTTTTGTATAAAAAACCTGCATCATACCATGTTAATTAGCATCAGAACTACACTTTACATTGGATGTATGTATAGTGTGCTTGTTTTTTTTTTTTCTAAGAGTAACATGTCTGTGTGAAACTTTGCTTCAAATTATTAAAAACTTTTACAGAAACTTTTCTAATATTGCAACAGTCATATGGGAAGGATTGTTTAAGCATTTCAAACCAGGAAGAACATCACTGAAATTTTTATGATCTTACATATCAATGGACAATGATTACATTGAGAAAGTGTGTACTGGGATTTATGGAAATTGTCACCTGATTGTCAGTGAAATTTTTAAATCCATTGGAATCTGTAAAAGCTTTTGAAAGAAAGACAAAAAAAAAACTGATGGTGCATTGTATTGCTACAAAATTTGCCATCACACATCATCATCATCATCATCATCATCATCATCATCATCATCATCACCTGATTGTTTGTGAGATTTGAAATTTTGTTGCAGTATGAGGCAAATCTCATCTACAATTTCCCTATTTTTACAATTAGATTCCTTTAGATTAAAAAAATATATTTTTATTTATTTATTCAGTTTATTTTATTCTTTCGCTCAGAGCTGAAACCCACCCTAAACAGTCATCAATTTCAGCCTCCTCCACCCGCTTATGAAAAAATAACTTCTCAGCTACATTCCAGAACTGGAAAAAAGGACTGGGAATTGTTTCAATATGGGAGGGGGCTATTTTGAAGGAGACAAGTTATTTATCAAACTTAACTTAGTTTGGCTCAAAGGCAGAAGTATGGGGCACCCTGTGAGAATCGAACTCACTAACAGTGATCTAACTTGTCTAGCTCTTTAACCATTACATTACATGGAGTGCTCAAGACTCATTAAGGTGTAGATAAAACAATGTGTTTTTGAAAAATTTGGTTTCTTTTTGGACACACCTAATGGCTGAATGGCAACCTCTGCTATTAAAATTAGTTTAGAATTAACAGAGGCTCATTTTCAAATCTAGTTAATCTCTATCCAAAAGAATAACAGTTGTTTATTTCAATTCATGAGTGAAAATATTTAAAAAAATGTTTCTCTTGAACCTAAACTGGCTCCTCTGTAATTTTCACCAAAACCGGTTTCTCCCTTTACCAAGTTATGTAGATGTTGAAACAAATGTCAACCAACATAATATTTCACAAATCTTTTAGTGGTGACTTGGCTTTTTGAAAGCTTAAAATTGCCAGTGGATAAAAATCAGCATCTTCAGTTGAAAACTGCATTGTTTCTTGAATATTGAAAATTTTCTTATTTCTTTTTATATGTTCTAATTTAGTACTTACTACAAACTAATTCCTCGTGTAAAATAGCAAAAATTCTATATGTTGACTTTTAATTACGGTTTATTTATTTATATACAGAATGATGAGCTTTTAATTTTTTTTTCTGTTGTATGATTTATGATATATACTTTATTTTATTTTATTTTTATCCAAGATCAGTATTTCCTAAAAACAAAAGCATCTAATAGATGTTCCAATTGTTGATAGGCATAGATTAATGAATACTTGAATTCAACCTCGTCTCAGTAGTAAGTTTTAATATTTAAGTTACTTAGCATTACCATTAGTAACTCTTTGAACTTAATAAGCCAGTACAATTTTACTATACACTTGTATTTTGGGCTCAAGGAGACTACATCAAATGCTAATGATAAAAGGCTTATTATACCTAACATTCATAACCTTTCTTTTAATGGAAAGATGGCATAAATTTAAACAAAGTTGTCTTATCCAAGGTATAGGATTGCAACCCCATGGTGAAAATGTCTTTTTTCATTTAAAAAGTTATTGATTACTATCAATCAAACACCAAAGAATCTGATTAAAACGATTGAAGAGGGGTATTTATTATTTGTAATTTACAAGGAGGATTCAATTTGCCATATAAATGTCTAGTAAAATGCATCCTGATCAGTGCTTATCAAAAATCTGGTCTATGACATTTTCTGGTTGTTGAGAACCCATGGCAAACACTGCCAATTTAAAAAAGATTTTTAGAAAGATTTCTTTTGATTATTTTTAGCTCTACCTGCAAAAATCATAGATGAGATGTTAAAGAAATAATATCAAACTGTAACACAACTTATGAGTAAAATACACTAGATTTTAACCTTTTTTTAAATCCAATACTAACAACAATGATTGTGATGTTCCAGCTGGGGACAAAAGTCAGACTGATATCCCATTAGCCCTCCCAGTCGGCAAAAAGTTGCCTGGGTGCAGCTACTTTAATCTTCCAATGGTTGTTGATCCACTGATTGCTAATCATGCTGCACTAGCAATCGATATGAGGGACTCTATATTAAAATGGCATTGTAGCGACTCCATGGAAATTACTACCTCCAACTGGTCAACTGTGTACACACATAGATAGACTGGATTTTCAATGAGCACCTATTGATGGGCATTTTCTAGACATTAGACATCACAAATAGAGCACCCATTTTAAGTTACCCCACTCTAATTCCTTTTTAATTGAATTCCTCGTTGCTTAATCAATAGTAATCAAAAGAAATCTTTTTTAAAAAAATGGAAAAGAAGACATTTTACTAGGGTGTCTCAAGCTTGACCTTCACCAATGTCTGTGCTCAGGAGCAGAGTTTGAATGCATTTTGTGCTCTATTTATTTATTTAATTATTAATTTTGTGGTTTCAGTTAAAGGAACTAAGGCTTCAAATATTTTTATTCAGAAAGTCAAAATAATTACTTTTCTAAGAATACTTGAATACAAGTATATATATATATATATATATATATATATATATATATATATATATATATATATATATATGATAAGATATTCAACAGAATGGAAGAAATCATTATGTGAAAACCAAAATATGTTGGAGTTTTTATTTATTTAATATAACGTTTTACTCATTTACAAGCTTCATCAGATTATGATTTTGTAAGAATGTAAATTTTAGAAAAAACTACTATCTTTGAGGTTGTCATATCAATATATCAAGGTATGCCAATCGTTAATAATCTTTGAAATGTGGGAAAGGAAAACGTTTGTAATTGTGCATTTGACTTATTTTAAACTCTACAATTGAAGATTTCAACATATCACTTTTGTGTGTGAAGTAAAATATTAATAAATGTTAACTAATTTGTACATTATAATTGATGAATGTTGGGGATAAGTTTTTTGCAAATCTCACCTATGTCAACTCAAGTAGAATTTTGTTTTATTTTTTGTTGTAGTATTAATTTTGCTAGAAAAAGTGATATGTTAAGAATTTGGGTCAGTTAATTGATGCAGTTAGATAACTGCCAATTCTTGTCAAATTCATGTACTATGCTTTATGACATCACATGCAATCATCTCACTATCACACTACCACATTTTAAAGATTTATTATTATTGACATTCCTAGATACATTGTCATGACAACCTTGTAAGACAGTTTAGTTTATCCAGGATTCTTTTCCAAATTTTTTTCCAAATCTGATGATAATTGGCAAAACATTATATAAGAAAGATAAATACTCCACCACATTATGGTTTTCACATCATAATTTTTTCCATAATATGTGTGTGTGTGTGTGTGTGTGTGTGTGTGTGTGTGTGTGTGTGTGTGTGTGTGCGCGCACTTCCAGTTTTTCAATATGAAACGATTAGTATATTTGTATAAACCACAGCATATATTTGATTAATACCTTCCACTTATGTCTTAAATATTCCTGATTATTTGATAGTCCATTAACCCACATTTGAATAATTAAATGCTCAGAAATATGTATCACTATTTTTTTTATAATAAGTGCATTTATAGTGAATGAAATATTACTGAATGAAATCTTCTCTAAAAGAGAAACTATTCAGCTATTCATTATAGCTATATCAACTTTAATTCATTTTTATTCAAACAGTAATATATCTTAGTATTAAAAACTTACTGATAACAACTGTTTATCATGGTTAATGAAACTTCCTCATAGTGTGTTGATTTGCTGTTGCAATAATGTGTTCAATCTAATAACTAAATTCCTTGTAGCTATTCATTAAATCCTTTAGAGAGGCTATTGAAAGATCCTTTTTATTATGATGACATAGTCTTCCTCCTCCTTGTCTAGTTCTTTCTGAGCTTACTTTATTTTTATCAAATTTCTTCATAGCACAACATATTCTGTCTACAAAATTAATCATAATGTACCAAGAAAATTAACAATTGGACTTTATAATGTGTAAAAATGATGATGAAATAACACAGCTTGTTGTCTACTTGGATATATATAGCTAGCAGTTAATCATCTCTAGAAAAAAAGTGAAAAAGCTTGTTATTAGGCTCTAAGCTCTTTTATTTAAAGGAAAGCAGACCATATAACACAGTGATTTTTATTCCTTTACTGTTCACTGAAATAAGAAGGAAAAGCAATAAATTACACATTTTTCATGTTAATTTTCCCCTTTTTTTCTATTATCTTTGAATGTCTGTTTCTATGAAGATGTTGATCTCTTTAAGTTTATCCACAAAGAACCTCCCACCCTATTTCCATTCAATGAGGCTTGGTTGGTCTTAACAGTTTCTTATTGGATTAGAAGTTCTGCTCATTGAACTTGTTTCTTAAGAATAGATTCTTAATATACTTGGACTATTGCCCATTTCACAAGAACATAAACTGACAATGCTGAGGAAAGGGCATGAAAGAATGACTAAGATCTTGATAGCTGCTCTTGGGCTCAAACATTTGATCACTGTGGTTTGTATCAAAACTGGTATCCTTAGCTGAATAACCATACAACTCATTTGTAATGCTAAGGATAATAAGACATTTTGTGATATCAAAGAAAAGGTCTCTGATGTTTTAAAATATATAAAAGGAAACTATGTTTTTTAAAAACAAAAAAAATATTTGTAATAGATTAAAAAATATATTTAATTTTACAAATGTTGCATAATTTTTTGTGAATTAGATATTTTTTTTTATATGCACATGTATAAAATGATTATTTTTCAATTTTTCATACACATTTTAAATATAATCATTAAAATCTAATGAAAATTTCTTTTTTTTTAATTAAATGAAAAAAAAACAGTCTTGAATTCATTCCTCTTTAGTTTTTTGTGCTCAAAGTCTTTTTCTTAGCCAGATTAGTATTTTTTTTCTTTTTAATCCTTCATTTTTTAAAAATTTTATTTTATTTTTATTTCTCTTTTGGACATTGCAATACACTGTCAAACAAATTAGATTGTAGTTCTGGGGAGTGAAAAAGAAACCCGCAACAACAAAAAAAAAACTTCCTAAAAGCTAAACAGTATGAACAGAGAGGCCATTAGGCTTTTATATTTTTAATTGATTTATATGGGGGGTGGGATCATTTATGTGAAGGAGGACTCTGATTGAATTCTAAACATTTTTCTGCTGATCTGCTTGAAATAGCAATCTCTCTCTCTTTCTCTCTCTTTCTCTTGTTGGAGCAGGAAAAACTTTCAGTTACTTCCTACATTGTGTATGGAGGGACAACATCCCAGTTTAAGCACAAGCTATAACAAGCAATGGTAGATGATGGGCATATTCACAACTCTTGTTGAAAATTTAAGGCAGGGCAGATGGTTTGCTGTTGCTGCTGCTGCTGTTGTGAAGGAAACAAACTTTGTCAAAACAATGTATCTTCTATAACTTTAATGACAAGCAAAGTCATTATCCCAAGGACTGAAATAAAAAAAAAAAGATTTCTTCAGTGGAAGAGAAATCAGGAAAAACTGGAACAATAAATAATAAACAAATAAAAAACTGACATTCTAAACCAAAGTTGTGCAAGACATTCCCAAACAATACTAAAAAACAAAAACAAACAAAAAAAAAACCCAAAAAAGCAATCAAACTACTTGCTGATTTGTAAAGATAAACAAACTCAGTCTTTGTACAGGCAATTTATATATTAATTCTGTGATCAGATTTTCTGCTGTCATTTTCATTTGTTTCTTTTCCTCTCATTGACAAACCAATCATAATTTCCAATTTTTTTTTCTGTACTGAGAAAAAAGGAAAAGGAGGCAAGTTGAATAATTGTTAGCCCTATTCATCAGGGCATGTGGCTCAACTTTGTCTCTAACCCCATCATATCACTCTCTCTCTCTCTCTCTCTCTCTCTCTCTCTCTCTCTCTCTCTCTCTCTCTTCTCTCTCTCTCTTTCCCATAGTGCTCCTCCATTGATTGTGATCATCATGTCCTCCTTTGATTACACTGTTGTTATTTATTAAAAGATTTTGTTGAAAGTTGATCCTCTTCTCTTATTTGTTGTATTGTTTGTTTATGAAGGATGTTACAAAATGTATTTAACAAAAGAAAAATCAAATGATTTTTTTTTGATAAATTGGAGACATCCCTTGTGTGTGTGTGTGTGCGTGTATATGTCTGTGTGGAAAAAAATGTTGCTCTAAATATGTTTTGTTTCTTATACAAAAATAAGATTCAGAAATTGCAATTGTTAATAATGTTATTTTAAGAATTGTTTTTATCATTTTTATACATTTCAACAATATAAAGTCATGACATAGCAAACAACATAATTTTACTGAGGTGTGATATTCAATGAAGGTAAACCTTTTGACAATATATGAAAAATGATGACACAATCACTTCACAATGTCTCATACTCCAGGACCATATAAACTAACAAATTTAAAAAAAAGGCATATTAGTCATTGTGAAGAAGGTGTATCAAATTAGAAAACTGCTTCTATTAACTGAATGATTATCAAATTTACTCTTGAGACTACTGCATCTTTTTCTAATTAATCTAAACCATCAGAAATAGGTTTTCTCATGATATAGGATTTCTAAAAATCCCAGTTACAAAACAGCAGATTCGGTAGAATGTGTCAAAATCAGTCAAAGAATAACAATATCTTCATCATATTATTGCAGAGCAACCAAAAAAATCAATTTCTTAAACCAATTGACAATTAGCAGAAAAAGTTATGAGTAATTAAAATCTTTTTAAATGAGTTCTTATTTGCTCAAATAGAAGAGGAATAAGAATCTAGAAATTATCTAGCTAAGAATTTTCTTTGAACTAACTGCATTCAATTTCTAATTTTATTAAATTTGATGAATTTTTGTTATGCCATTGTGTTGGGTGGTGGCTGTTATTTAGAACATTGATTGTTTGAACTTGAAGGTGTTGGGTCATATGAATTTAGAAACACATATTTATTCTGTGGGAAGAACTTTACAAAATTCACTGACAGTTATTTGGACAAAAGTGTCATTCTTTTTAATGGAGGATGCCATTTCATGTAATTAATACCCCCCCCCAAAAAAAAACTAATACAAGTATGGCAGGTTGAAGAAGGAATTGAGTGACTTTTATAGGAAAGTCAGCCTTCTATCATAAATTACTGTTGTATCATTTTGGATCATGGTATAAGGAAAATGTAGAGGAAGCTTCTTACAAAAGATTTGCTTCATGTTTTTATGACAACTTGGTTCCATAAAAGATTATAGCAAATCAGATAATTTCAGTGGCTGAAACAGTAAAAATAAAAAGATTTAAATCCACTCATCCTCTGAATTTTAATTTGTAGAATAAATTGTTGAGATTGGTGAATAAGGGATCTTGTTTAAAAATAAATATGTCTGTTTACTTTTGTCATGTCTGTGTACATTGAAATATCATAATTTATATATCTTGGCCTCAGTTTACTTTCAGTTGACTTACAGAACATTTACAGCAGCATTTTTTCTTTAACTGATCAGAATGATTTATATTTATCTTTGAATAAATACCAAGAAGAATTTATAAAGTTCTGATGTTTTTACTATGTTTTCCTTTTGCTTCATTTATTTTAGCTAGTATTCTCTAATCACCAAACAGGGGATGTATTATTCAAATCAATTGATAAAGAGTATTCATTTTTTAATTCAGTTTGTGCTTACATAAAAATATTACAGGGGTTAAGATTGATTAAATAAACAACCATAACTTGAGTTTTATCATAAATTTACATCATAAATTGAATATCCATTGTCATAAATGTACAAAAAAGTCTGTTCTCTCTCTCTCTCACACACATACACA
>CAUZXS010006206.1:0-7500 GCA_963585895.1 Sepioteuthis lessoniana | reverse complement strand
AATTGCAGTCGGAGGAGATTATTTCGAAGGGGACTAAAGTTTCCATGTCTATATAATGAATAAAAGTGCCCATACAAAAAAAGTCTGGAAACTTATTGTATCCACTCGTATATTGTTATTATATATATATACTATATATATAACAATATATATATAATATATATAATATATATATATATTGTTATATATATATATTGTTATATATATATATTGTTATATATATATTGTTATATATATATATATAGCTATATAGTTCTCTATATATATACTAGCTGTACCCGACCCACACGTTGCTGTGGCTCAGTTTGTTTAAATAGGGGAAAAAAAGAAAATGCATGTTTCTAATATGTTTAATTTTCTAATACTTGTGGATACACAATATTCTTGGTAGTTTCAGTTTCCGTGTAGATAAAGAGATTGTCTGGATTGCCGACTCTGGAACAGGCAACATGTGATTGCCCATGCGAGAAGAAATCAGTGTGTAAATATAAGCCACACAATTCTAAAGATTGTCCCTGTGCTTTGTTGATCGTGATTGCAGATGCCAATCAAATTGGAAATTGCAATCTCTTAAATTGAAATGACATATCTGTTGGAATCATAGGAAATCGTGGTATGAGGATATCTTCACCTTTGAAAGCCCCTGTCAAAATTGTTGCTTCTATGCTGTTGGTCATTAATTTTTTTACTGAAAGACGTGTGCTATTACAAAACTTGGGCTGGTTAATATTTCGCAACATGATAATTGGCACACCATAAAATATTTATTAAAAACAAAATAAATTGGATATCAATAATGAAGAAAAAATTAAAGAATAAGTTTTTAGAATAAAAAGAAATTTACTTACTGCTGAACCAACGAAATATGGTTTAAAGTTTAGTGTCTCTGTTTAAGTTAACCAAAAAAGAAAGAAAAGTGATGAACGCAGAAAAAAATCACGTGTAAAATTGTTGCAAAACGGAAGTAATGTTTACGTTCACAATTCGCGTTCGGCTTTTCTCGAAGAAAAACGACATATTAAAAATATCTTTTTAATTATGGTAATATTTTTGGATAATAAGTATATAAAAACATTTCTGAATTCGTATAAAATACTTTTAGAAAATTTTAAAACAATTAGTGGTATAAAACTGCGGATTATCGATTTGTAACAAACATTTACATTTTTGTTTATATAGATATATATCTTGTTATATATGAATAAAAACGGGTCGAGAGAGTAAATCAGCTGAACTTCATGTTATTTGGTTAGACCTCGAAAATACATATGGCTCTATAAGGCTTATTGAGAAAGCAATGGATTTCTTTTGATCCCAGAAGACATTAAAAAGCTTATATCCGGATACTATGAATGTACATATATGAGATTTTCTAATGCTAAATTTTCCACAAATTGGCAGAAATTAAACATTGGCAGAATGATGGGCTGTGTTATTTCTCCATTAATTTTCTTTTTGGTAATGGAGATATTACTACGCAGTACTAAAGACACCACTAGTAAGAAAACTGTCCCATCTATGAATGCTTTCATGGATGACGTGACTGTTGAAATCACACATGGAAAAACTACTGAAATGCCAAAAGGAGCTTTTCAAGTGGGCAGTAATGAAGATAAAACCTTCTAAAAGCCGTAATCTATCCATAATCAAGGGAAAGTACCAAGAAATTAAATTTGCTATTGATAATAACGTAATCCCCACTATACGCGAAAAAAGCGTAAAAGTCTCGGTCGTTGCTATTCACTTCCACTTACTGAAATTCACCGGTGGCAAGATCTTTTAAACAAATAAAAGATGGATTACTCTCCATTGATAAATGTGACCTCATTTCAAAGATAAACTGTGGTGTGTTTATTTTGGTTTAATCCCAAGATTAGCATGGCCCATGCAAATATATGAGCATCGCTTTCGAGGATTGAAAAAATGGAGAGCTTAATTAGTAAGTTCCTAAAGAAATGGTTGAGAGTTCCTAAATCCTTAACAAATGTGTCATTTTACAGTTCATCAACAAAGCTGAAGCTACCACAAAGTCACTTGTTGAGGAATTTAAATTAGGTAAAGCACGACTGTTCCAAATGTTACGCGACTCTGTGGATCCACTTATGAAAAGTGCACAACATGCTATAATAACAGGTCGAAAATTGAACGCGAAATATGCAGTGGAGACGGCAGAATCTTCCTTCAAAATGAAAGAAGTATCGGCTGTGTAGCAACTGGGAGAGTCTTCACCCACAACGGTGGTGGTCAAAAGTGACCACAAAGAATAAACGAAGAATGGTTTCGGAAGAGATTCATCATTTTGAGGAAAACAAACGTCTCGCCATATCTGTGGCACAACCCAAACAAGGTGCATGGAGTACATGGAAAACACTAAGGACAGGACTATCACATGGTGCAACATTAAGCAAATGGAACCTAACAATTAGTTTTCCTCATTAAGGCAGTTTATGACATTACCTACACCAGTAAATTAAAATTCTGGGTTAAATACATCCAACTATTGCAAAGCATGGGGGAAGATTGCTAATCTCAAACACGTTCTAACTGGATGTCAGTATTCCCTAAGAAGTTACTAGTGGAGACATATGAAATCTTAAGGATTATTG
Organism: Sepioteuthis lessoniana; assembly: GCA_963585895.1. Taxonomy (NCBI): domain Eukaryota; kingdom Metazoa; phylum Mollusca; class Cephalopoda; order Myopsida; family Loliginidae; genus Sepioteuthis; species Sepioteuthis lessoniana. The sequence goes on along the minus strand of CAUZXS010006206.1, from coordinate 4,894 downwards.
CTGATATTGCAGTAATGTGCTGTGAAACTGCTAATAGAATTTCATGTATAAAAACAAGTATACAATTTGTTAAAGAAGGAAACTTTTCGAAAACTCCACATAGAAATAGGCACAAATCAACATTGCTGGATGGTTGCACGGACTGGCGCGTTATTGCTAACGTAGACTTGAAACTCGCTTTTCCAACGGAAATAACATCAACTCGCCAGCGTCCACAATCTCTTAATTTGGTCAGTTAATTCAAAGAAAGTCTTCGTTGCTGAAGTAACGATCCGTTTCAAGGCCAACATTGACTGGGCGCAGCAGTTGGAAATTAAAAAAGTAAGAAGACATACATGAGCAGTGTATTAAGAATGGCTGGTCAACAGACATATTTCCTCTTGAGATTGGATTATCGAGGTTTTATTTCGAAATTAACCTATCATTTTTAACAAAACTTTGACTTTCACCACCAGAGAAGAGGAAATATATAAAAAAGATCCAAACTGTAACTTCTTCTGAACGGATATGACATTCGTGCAGATCAAACGCCATCCAATAAAGACTGTAGTATTCTGAGATACGGCTGGGGTACCCTTGGTTAGTGTAATGATGCTTCGACTCCAAAACCATGTCTGAACCAAGGATCATCATCTTGACGAAAAATTTTAGGAAGCAAAACTGCTTTTTTTGCGGCAGTTCTTCTATATAATTATTATTTTTATATTATTATATATGTATATATAAGTTATATACATATATAGTTATATAATTATATATGGTTATATATATAGTTATATATATATATATATATATAATCATATATGGTTATATATATATATACATATATTTATATATATTTATATATTTATAAGTATATATTTACATATATATATATATATTTTATGTATATATATCTTGTACTATGTGTGTATATTATATATATATATATATATATATATATATATATATATTTCAGCAAACAACGGTGAAAGTATGTGCGATACCCTGTCCTCATCAGCCACCTCATCAGCCACCAACCAGGGGTGATAACACAGTTTCTGTAGCTCAAAGCGATACTGCTATTCCTGGCGCTACCAAGCAGCTTTTGCTACCAGACAGGGTATTAAGAGAATTTTATATACGTATATATATATATATATATATATATATATACGCCAGATCAATTAAGAGCAGAGACTACATTGGAAGTTAATCTTAATTTTTAGCATATATATATATAGTTGTATATATAATTATATATATCTATATATCATTATATATTTATATAGATGTAGCTATATATATATATATATATATGCATATATCTTTCTATATATATGGATTTATATATAAATATAGTAATAAATATATTTATATGTATATATAGTTATATATATAGATTTATATATATATATATAAAACTACATGTGTATATATATATATATAATTATATATATACATGTATATATATATCATTATATATATATTGTTATATATATATATATACTTATATATACCTATAGAGTTATGCATATATATATAGTTATATATATAAATAGAGTTATGCATATATATATAGTTATATATATAAATATAGTTATAAATATATATAGTTGTCCTGAAGACCTACCTAGGGCGATGAACGATAGGGAGGAGTGGCGAGAGAGGGTCAGGGATATCCGTGCTGCCAGCACGATATGATGATGATGATGATGATGATGATAGTTACATAGGGAATACATTCAATAAGTTTCCATACTTTTTTGTATAGGCATTTAAAATTGGCGTATACTCTTGAAAATTCAATATGTTATTACTATACTTTTTATGAGATGACTGATTCATTTTTATGATTTCAGGTTCAAATGAACTGCTACAGCAGCAATTGGAATACATCCAACTAAAGCCTGATTGTCACAGCTGGTGAACTTCAAAAATGCAATGAGGACACTTAGAAGAACGATATGCAATAAAATTTTGTTTTAAACTTGGAAAAAAATGCCACAGAAACGTATGGAATGCTTCAGACTGCTTTTTGTCCATCTTGCATGAATCGAGCATCAGCTTTTGAGTGGTGGCATAAGTGATTCAAGAAAGGTAGGGAGTCTGTGAGGGATGATGAGGTGTGGTAGTCGTATGGAAGTCAATAGACCAGAGTATTCCAGAAGTTGTTGGAATGGTACAACAAGTGCATTGCAGCTGGAGAAGATTACTTTGAATGAGACTAGAGTTTCATGTTTGTACTATCAATAAAAGTACCCATACGAAAAAAGTCTGGAAACTTATCATATGAACCTCGTATATATTTAAAATATATATATATATATATATATATATATATATATATATATATATACATATATAGTTATATATATATATATATATATATATATATATATATCATTTCATATATACATATATATATAGTTATATATACATATATATATATATATATATTTAATTCTATATATATTTATATATATATTTATATAAATATATCTATATATATAGTTATATATATATTCATATATCTATATATCTATATCTATATATATATATATATAAATATTAATAGTTATATATATATATATAGTTACATATATCGATGAATATATATATATATGTATATATATATATTGCACATGGTTCAACACAAATCCACAAAGTGATTTAGTGACAACCAATATACTTATAAATATGTATAGTTATATATATATATATATATATATATATATATATATATATATATATATATATCATTATATATGTGTAACTATATATATATGTATATATATTTAGAGTTATATATATACATATATATATATATATTTATATATATTCATAAATATACATATATATATATACTATATGTATAGTTATATATGTATACTTATATATATATATATATATATTTATATATATATAGTTATATATATATCATTATATATGTGTAACTATATATATATATGTATATATATTTAGAGTTATATATATACATATATATATATATATATATTTATATATATTCATAAATATACATATATATATATATATATGCAAATTTCATTAAACATAATAGACATTTTATGTCTACATATTTTCTTTTGGATCCGTTCGAATTCCCGTATTAGTTTTATCGTATTCAGGGGGAATTGATTTAGGTATTGTCCATAGTTGTATGTATCCCTAGTACTTTCTGCCCGACTTTGGGCCATCATCAGGGGAGAATCTGTTACAAAAGTGATGTAACTTTTGTTTTAGCAAATTACTACTGTGTAAGGACGTCTTTGCTGTTGGAGATTATAGCGCTTGCTTTTAAATGTAATTCTGTAAATAGTGCCAGTAGGTAAAGACATTTAAGTACGTTAGCACTGGTTTGAAAATTAATTCTATTAAGTGCTGGTTGTAGGTTTCTAATATATAGTGCTTTGAGAATCTGAAGTTTTTGTTTATTATTTTGATGTTCGAGTATTGTTGTGTTGTCGGTGAGAATTTTTCGTAGTTGTGTTGTTGGGCATGAATGTTTTTTAAATGCTGAGCTATTGAACTTGTGTCAGAAAGGTGCATTGTAAGTCTCCTCGACAACACAACAATACTTGAACATCAAAATAATAAACAAAAACTTCAGATTCTCAAAGCACTATATATTAGAAACCTACAACCAGCACTTAATAGAATTAATTTTTAAACCAGTGCTAACGTACTTAAATGTCTTTAGCTACTGGCACTATTTAAAGGAAACTTGAAAGGATCTTAAAATTATATTGAAAAAATGTGTCTTTATTATTTAATTAAACATACTTATCAGTAGATATGTATATGCATATAAATATTGCTGTATGTAAATGTAGATAGATATATAGCTGTACATATATATATATGTATATATATATATATATATGAATATATGAATATGTGGTGCAATTAGAAGGAAACTGTAACCTGCTTAAATTTTCCTTATAACTTTATTTCTCCAGAGATATAAATATATACCTGTAAATATATATATATATATATATATATATAGCTGTATATGTATATATATACAAAGAGTGAGATATCTTGTTGTATATGTATATAAATTTATATATATAGATAAAATATATATATATATATATATATATATAGGTTTTTATATATGTGTATATATGTATATACAGATATACATACATTTATTTATGTATATACAGATATACATCTTTCTTCATTAGAAATTTCTCATTATTTCTTTATTTGAAATGCAGATCTAATTTTTTTTCAAATATAGGTCTGCTGAAATAAATATTATTAAAAAGAATATAAATAATTTTAAAAGCTTTTTTGTTTATATGGAAGTAATATATATATATATATGTATATATAAATATACATATATATATATATATATATATATATATATATATATATATATATTTATATATGTATATATATATATATATATATATATATATATATATATATATATATATATATATCATATTTACCAACTTCTCTGCTCGAGCAGCATATGATACATGGTCAATTTTTATGCGGAGTTTAACAGGTTTCAATTCAGAGTATTCCTTCTCCTAGACCAGAACCCAGTCTGTCCTACTATTTACCCATAGCTGGAGGGAGAATAATTGGATTCATAACTTACCCAAGTGTATTAGTGCTATATGAAATGCAATCAGTATCGTCCAGTATTTGAACTCGTGTCATCGTGTCCATTTCCTACGACGATATATATATATATATATATATATATATATATATTGGTACATTTATATACAGCTATATATATATATATATATATATGGCAGTATATAAAATATATACATATATATATGCATATAGCTGTTTAAAAAATGTATGTATGTATATAGCTCTATACAATGTGTATATATATATGTGTGTTTGTGTGTGTGTGTGT